>JAOPJD010000025.1:1092366-1104052 GCA_026167825.1 Papilio polyxenes | reverse complement strand
GTATCGCGGTAACACACATAAAAAAAAAAAATACAGACGAATTGATAACCTCCTTCTTTTTGAAGTCGGCTAAAAAGCCAAGTAGGTCAGAATTATCAAAGGAGTATGTATAGGTATATTCTGAGATTACCAAATCAACAATCGGAACCCTCTTCGATTGCACTTTCGGCTGGCCACCGAGGGGGTTTTAGTGGGTCAAATCCCATATAACACTGTCTTTCCCCCAGAAGACAGGGTATCATTCGAAGATTTCCCCCCGATACTAAAAAAGGTAACATTGGCATTTCAGATTTCCGAGGCTTACTTCGAAAACAAAGTGTTTTGAATGTTTTGAATTTTCGTTATCCGGGTCGAAGTTCATCGACGTTAAACGTGCCGTTTGAACCTACAGCAGTGTTAGGATTGAATTTAATTTCCACCGAACGGAATTGCGGTTAGTCTGGAGAGACGTTAACTCGACAATTATTGTGTATAAACTCGACGGTCAGGCTTAGGTTTGAATTTGAAAGGGGGTAATCAAATCAAACCAACCTAGTAATTCATCACAGGTTAAGCTTGTTTGAAGGATTATTCTAGCCAATGTAACACTAAAGCAGAGAATATTACAACATAAATGTAGCCGTAAAATGATATTTTAATCCAATTTTAACTTATTTAATTCTTTACTTTTTTTTAATTATTAGGGAAAAAAGCACATTTGCTTTTGGATTTTTGATCTCTTTTATTTATAATTGTATAGCGTAAAAGCCTAGTCAATCTTATCACTTTTCTGCATTTGACATAATACATATCTGCTACAGCCAGTATTTAATTTTGATGATGTAAATACAACCTCGGTATAAATCCACAACAAGGTTTATACCCTGTATATGTGTATACACAGAGCTCGCTCCCGGTGTATACCAGGAGAAGGGAAAATAAAAAAGGAGAAAAATAAAAATCGTGATCTAGATATAGCGGAATGAGAAAATGTTGCGTATTTTAGTTTTTAGAATTAAAATAAATGTAGACTGCAGTAATTCCGGGCAGTATTCATTGTGCAAGGTCAGTGCGCCTGTTGAAAAAGCTCTTGCTTATTTAGATTGTACCACGTACGAACACTATTCTATGTTATTAGTGCTTCAAATTCTTGTTTATATTGTAATTCAAGTGTTCACAGCTTGTTTTATATAAAGTTGCAGAAAAAGCAATTGATTATCACAATCTTCTCTTGATGATAATTTTTTTATCATTGGGCACACTTTATTAGGGTTGCCATGTTTTGAAAAAGTTTTATAAATTACAAAGTTTTTTGGTTCGTCTTCACCATGAACTCTCATTAAATGAAATGAAATGAACCAGTGAGTGTACGTAAATCAATCAGTTCGCCAATAACAAATTTTACATGAATATTTTCCTTTAATCAATAAATTGTATGTAATGTAATAATTTATTGAATATATTTATAATTTTTATAATTTATTTATTTGAAAATTGAAATTCGAAAATTCTTTATTTAGAACATAAGAAATGTTAATGTAGTATATCCGATATTTCATTACCACAATTTGACTTTCGAGAGAAATTAACTATACTATAATAGTGTTTCTGACGATTTACTTGTAAATATGATGGTATGGATATCTTCTTTTTCTGAGCTATCCACTGTAAGCCAATTTCCATACAAATTTTAAGGTGCAATTTGCTCAGTTCGTAATAAATGTTACGTAATATGAACAAGAACAAATAAGTCATGAAATTGGACAAAGCACCAGATTTTCCATTTATATTTAATCTATTGAACTCGTGGCGAAATTTATTCCATTTGTTCCTTTTATCTTTTTTTTTATATTATCGCCGGGAAACTAACGAAAAACTAACGGTCCTTTTGCAATATCCCTATTATTGTAAGTCTTAGAATGCCCGATTGTGTAATAATAATGCGTCATTTGCAAAGGAATGATCTTTTAGTCTCTTATTATAACAGACTTAATTGAAAACTTTAAAAAGAAACTTTAATAAATCGCTAGAATTTATCACGGCAATTGCAAGGTTTGGTTTAAGTGAGCTTAACTCGTGACGCTGACCGCGTTTAAAAGGGATTTCTCGTCTGGAATTTTATATTGCTTCCTAAGCTATATGGATTTTTGTGGGAGGTAGTTGACATTTTATCATTGTAAAATGTTAAAGGAAACTGTAAAATGTATGTATTTTAAAATACAGATTCCTAAAAATTCTAAAAATAAGTAGACTAATAGAGTTTCTGAGTGGTTTAAAAAGTTTTTTTTTTTACATTATATGCGAGGTTTATCCCGTCTACTTAAGGCAGCTGATATATTGGAAATAGACGTTTTTACTTAATTCAAAGGTCCTTGATAATACATTTTTCCGTCGCAAGAATCGTACTATAATAGGAAAATTGAGGAATGTCTCAAAATTTCTCGCAAGAAATAAATTCAAATTTGTACGATAGAGTATTAACTCTGTTTATTAAAACGCTGGCAGTCTGGAAGGCGTTTAATGCGTCAACTCTTAATTCCAACAATATCATAATGTTCGTGAGAAACGGGATTCTTATCATGATTATGCTTTCTGAGCTAGGAGCTCAAACAACTTAATCGTTACTTAAAAAAATATGTAATTTACGATAGTTCCAAGAATATCAGTCTATTTTGCAAGAGTACATCTGCAAAAATTAATTTCAGCCGTTGCAGCCAAATCCTTACTAAATTACTGTTCCGTGAAATTAAGAGTAAGAATAGACCAAAGTCAATTCAACAGAATTCTTAAATCGCAAATAATAGCAATACTTTAAACGGCAGCGGAGAGAAAGGCCATTAAAGAAGAATAAGTATCTCTCAGTACATTAAGCAAGTTGACAGGAGCGCGCTCGAGTTGCGAACTTCTTCGGATGCCAAAGCTCGCAGGCACGTTCAGACAATAAATACACTTGCGATGTACTTAACAGTGACTTTGTAATTTATTACAGAACTCCAAAGTGTACTATACAATGCAATTAACACTAGAATGATAATGAAGTAGATTGTACAAACTTACGTATTCCATTAAAATCGCTCAAGGTATATACAGGTTATATATATCTATGTATACTACAAACACTCATCAGAATATACAACATCTTCAAACGACACGTAGTGTATATAGCCTACCACAGGACACGAATTGTATGTAGCCAACCATACGAACATTAACCTTTTGATGTGCGTCAATTTACCGACAACGAGGCGAAGTTTATTTGTATTCTAGATCTCGTTATCGTGATAGTATGGCTCTAACATTATGGTAAACAGTTTTAAACGTAAACCAGTATTGATAAAATTTATGAATGTCATTTTTAAAAACATAGGTCATGTCGAAATTTGTTTATTTTTTGTAATAGTTCACCTCAAGTACTTCTTACCTCTTATAAGGTATTAAAATAAATAAACTGAAACAAATAAATATCAATAAAACGTTTCAAATAGTTTTTAATTAGAGAATTAGGTTAAACGGGATAGAGGACAGGGTTAATTGAAGTGGCACTTCCAATCGACGGTGGTAAAATGTTTAACATCCTAAGCGAATTATTCTCGGAGGTGCAACGTTTAGACGCTGCCTTACCGAGTGCCGAGTAATGACTTTTATAACGAATTTTAAACCGCGAAATGTAATAAAATATTATAAAATATAAGTAAGTAATAAGTGAAATCTTAAGTCTTTTTTATAAGAGTTATTTTAAAGGGAATTTTCGCTTCTTTGTAAGTGTGCCTTTTTTATTATTATTTGTTTTAACAAAATCAAACAGCTTTATTATTACAGTTAACACAAGTGTTAATTAGCCAGAAATTTATTAGGATACTTAAACGCTATTTTCGTCAATTCAAAGTTTTACCATCTAAGATACGAGTACACCGGCACTTAACAGATTCTTAAAATATGAAAAACCGCTCGTGGTCATCAGGTGGCTCTTAAAGTAAATTTCAGAACTAACTTTTTAAAGGCGACGCATTACCTTCTTAAGTGTTGCGGGTTTTTATATTAATTTTATTTCAGGCTTCTTTTATAGCCAATAATAATTTTGCATACGTCATGATCTCGAGACCTCGGATAATATTATCGCCACTGTCATATACTTTTATGATTAATTTATGAGATAGATAGGGTTTTATACTTTAATATAAATGTTATTTTTTTAGTAAGAGGAGTTAATGTGCGTAATTTTGAACGCGATATATTATTTAGACTCGCCAATAAGATTATTACATATACAGTTATTGAAAGTAAATTGTTAAAGCGGTTTGTCGAAAATAAATATACTTAATAATGGAAGGTTTTCCTCAAGGAAAGTAGCGTTTTCATAAGGAGAAGCAAACCATAGACATTGAATTGTGGATTATTTTTTTAATAATATATTTTAATTTTCAACACAATTAATATCGCTACATGTAGGTGGTCCAATTTTAGTCTTCTTAACCTTCCCATCCTTTTCTTATAAGGCAAGGATGGGATGTAAAGGGGAAGTGGATTTAACAGAAGAGGGCCGCGTAGGAAGGGAAAATATTCTCTTTCTGTGCATCCCCTCCTCCGTCTATTAAAGGCAGGGAACATCGCATCGCTATTTCGGCGAATCCAAGTGGCCGCTTATTTGTTTGCCACCTAATAATTAAAAAAAAATTAGTCTTTGGAAGTCATAGTCATTAGTCAAGTTATGATGTTTCTGAAGATAAAATGTCCTATGCATTATAGACCTGACGTGTCTGAAGTCATAATGTACTGTGCATTATAGACATGACGTGTCTGAAATATAATTATCACGTTCCGCTTAGCTCCTCCATTAGACAATTAGTAGTGAACAATATTGGTATTATGTGTGCACGTTGTGTTGTCTCTGTTTGATTTGAGATTGCACCATTAACTTAATTAGTGTCAACAAATGGGCTCTCTCTCGTTATTTACACATGATTAATTATTGCAATTAGTTTTTATTAAAGTAAAAATTTTGTGTGCCCTTTACGCTTCCTGACGTTGTTTTTTTTTTAATAAAAAATATGTAAAAGTACAGCATGTGAATGTGGTTTTATTATTTCACGCTTTTGAGAGTGCTTGCTCTGGATTGCATGTTAATTATTTACTCATTTGTTTTCATCATAGCTCCTGTCCTTGTGAGACTTACGTAGGCTCGGTTTTCGTCCTCCAATATCAATGAATCTACCGTAATTTTATTCATCAATATCTTCTTAAGTGCCACCGTCGACACAATCCATCCATCTCTTCCTAGGCCTACCTCACATTTATAGTTCTCCTTGCCACGTGTGGTTCTTCACTCTTTAGTTCATTTTTTTTTTCTACTACTGGTGCTACTTTCTGACTTCCTCTAATTACTCATTTCGTATTCTATCCCGTCGTATTACCCGTTCATCTTATCATTCGCATTTCTACTCTCTTTTCATCCGTCCTTTTGTAGACCAATATTCGGATCCATACATCATGACAGGTCTTACGACGGATTTGTATGTTTTTCCCTTTATTTTAAAGGAAATTTGTGCATCGCGTATTAACCCCGTAACCTGTTGCCATTTTAATCATCTCACTTTTATTTTATTTTTCACGTCACGGTCAACATCGCCGTCGTTTTGGATCAATTGGAAGTCGGAAGTAAACTGCAAAGTCAACGTCATCTAAGGAAATAGGAATAAAACTGGTTAAACCTGCGATATTGCAGAATAATCGTTCCATTATGGTTCTGCTTGTCTTTAATCCCGCTCTCTTCAGTTTATCCCGCCATTTTTCCAGTCTATTCTGGTGTTCTTGGTAAGATACCATTCCAATGGTTCTCTCCATTCATTAAATTTTAAAACATACTTTCCATCGTTCTTTTATTTCTTTGTCCTTCGATAAAAGATTTTCATTATGATCTTGTACACATCTAACATATATCCATCGCTCATGCATTATTCTCTCTTGTTTTTGCTAGTCTGTAAAGAACTTTTTGTTCCTGTGAGTTCAGTTCCGTGTACAGTTTATTCTGCACTGTAGCCCTTGCCTGTGTAATAACTGTTCTATCAGTTTTTTTTATTCTACATAAATTGTTCTTCTACAGTCTCGCATATTCTTTCATGTAAGTCGTTCCACCACCAGAAATATCTTTTTTTATAAGTTAAGAGGGCTTGCGAGCAGCGGGAGCACAAAGTCTACTAAAATTATAAAAGTATAGATGAATGTTTCTTAATAATACATTTTATATTCAACACAGACGAAGTCGCGGGCGAAAACTATTATTCTTAACACGAAGACTTAAAAGTGTAACACAAAGTGCAGAAAGTAGGTTACGGTAATTAATATTGCCATTATTTAACGCTGGCAAGCTGTAACAAGACCACCGTGGATATATAATGACGATCTCATTCTGTGAAAAATGATTTTATAAAATAGAGAGAAAATTCCACCTTATATTTTCTTATAAAACCTAATAATTCATAATGTAAACTATTATTAAATATCTACAGACTGGCAGCAAAGCTTCATAAATTTAAACTAAAAATATAAATTTTCTTCATAATTAAAGTCAAGTTAAAAACTAGATACTAAGATGACTATAGTATACATGGAAGCCACGACGTAGTTTTCTTTGCAATTTACATTGTTAGTAATATTTCTAACATTTCATGTTACTTTTGAAGCGGCTTTTTGATGTATTAACGTAATACAGATTTCTTTTTAGCGTAAGACCTCGTTAGTGTCCCATTTAAGTAAAGGAATAAACGCATTAGAAAATATCGTGTCGCTTTGATATATTCAATACTAAATAATACATTTAATACTAATTTTAATATTTGCTTTTGTGCCTCTCAAGTAGGATTGGCGACAGGCAGGCGGTTTAATTTAATATCCGTGTCCATTTTTAATCATTAGTCAAATTACTATTTTTTACCACAGTGGAACAAGACTTTATACTTTAAAATTGTACAAGAAATAAATTAAAAACAACATAACAGTAGCGGAGTTTATTGCCAGCTAAATTATTATTCTACAAAAGCGTTCATTTCTTGACAAAAGATTTTGTTCCATTCTTGTTCGGGGAAACTTGCCTTTGATCGGGAACAAATTTTTAATATCAATTTTTACTACGAATAATTTCTACTTCTCGAATGTCTATTGAGTCTGGTTTTCATTGATAAATTTTAATAAAAACTATCCTTTTTTCAAGTGAGTAAATAAAGTAAAGCTTTAACAAATGTTTTATATGGTGTTATAATATACATTTTAAAAGGAAATTAGCTGAAATTTTAAACTAACCGCGCCCTTTAGATGCGGTTTTATTATAAAATATAGGAGTAAGGTTTTACAAAGAATAGTTTCCAGCTTTTATGATACATAGAATTATTTAAAATCAGTCTATTATATAATTTTATGTTACTTTATAATACGCAAGAGATTTATAGTAACGACTTTTGAAGTCTTTTAATTAAGATAAAGTTTTTCGGTAGAATTGTTTGAAATTATTTCAATATTGAGCTTAACTTATTCAAGGTTCTTTATCTTATATCTATATATATAAAAGAAAGTCGTATTAGTTACACTATTTATAACTCAAGAACGGCTGAATCGATTGGACTGAAATTTGGTGGGCAGGTAGCATAGAACCAGGAAACGGACATAGGATAATTTTTACCCCGTTTTCTATTTGTTATTCCGCGCGGACGGAGTCGCGGGTAAAAGCTAGTATTTGTATAAAATCTAATTGATCCTTTTATTTTGTTACAGGTAAACACATTAATAATTTTATCGAAGCTACCTAATCTCTTCACAGTGAATTTTTTTTTTTGTATAAGTTTGGTTTGGTTTAAATTGATTTGTTTTCTACTTTATGAATTTATTTAAAAAGCTAAATCGATAGTTACAGTTAAAGAAGTTTACTACTTTACTACTGATTACTTTGTTTCTACTAAAAAATCAGATAATGATTCCCGCCAAGAGTTTGTTTCGTAGTTACTTTTTTAAATATCTTCCGTGTATGAATACAGTTGAATTATAAAAAGGTTAAAGTTTAAAGAATTTTTGAGGTATCCTTCTAAATTTATAACGCGAAAGTTTGGATGCATATTTGTTTAATGGGATATCCAGAACGGCTCAACGGATCTCGATGAAATTTGGCATAGATGTAGAACATAATCTGGAAGAACGCATAGGCTAATAAGATTTGTTTATTAATTCCGCGCGGATACTAGTTTTTAATAATCTGTACCGCTCACACTTTATCTAATATATAAAATTCTCGTGTCACAGTTATCGTCACCGTACTCCTCCGAAACGGCTTGACCGATTGTCATGAAATTTTGTGAGCATATTCAGTAGGTCTGAGAATCGGCCAACATCTATTTTTCATTTTTTTTAACTGCGCACGGACTGAGTCGCGGGCAACAGCTAGTTATATATATGTGCCCTTCTATATCACTGATGTAAAAATATTAAATGTTCTAAACACTACTGATTAATAAACATTTGAAATTTAAGGGAATGAAAAATTGATATATATTTACTATTATGTTTCGATTTTTTTTTAATGATAAGTGAAATGAACAAACCAATAACTCTGCAAATGACTATATTTTAATAAATATCAGAAAATTAAGGAATAGAAAGAAAAAGGGTAATCGACAGCCAACGTCAAGAAAAATATATATATGATTGATGATGATGATGATGATGGTGATGTAATCCCGGCCGATATCGGCCACGGCGACTGTCTTCAGCTCCTCATATATATGATTGTCAATAATAGAAAACTACATTAGCTATCAAAATAGCAAAGAGGTCCGCAACAATAAGCAATTTTGATAAAAATGTTTTAATGTGTGAATATCTGAAGATTGAAATTGCGCTACAGTAGAGAGATACTACTTACTAGACATATTACTTACTGTATTTCTATGAATAGCGCTTTCTAGGATTTAATATTATTTTTCTAAGCTTACAATTTCATCGGTACACTAGCTGGGAAATCAGTACTAATGAGACTTCCTTTCGCCTTTAATGAAATTAGATGTTGTCTGTCTTCATTTTTTTTCGACTTTTAAATAATGTTTTAAAATGTGTATAAATTCCCTCGCCAATAATTTACTTATTCACAATGTAAGAAAATGTAAATTTGTTTTAAATAAGTTAAAATAGACGTGAAATTAAAAGAATTCCGGGCCTTAAAGAAAAAATCTAATATTCAAAGTATTTTCACGTCAATGCATAGCTATTGCTGTTAAAATCGATCGAGGCTTCATACCAGATTGAAATGCGTCCGATATTGGAGAGGTTAAGTGATGCCGGATATTGATGACTCGGACATAGCTATCGGCTATTTCACTTTTGAATGCCCGAAGCGGTCAATTCTCACCGACCGCAGCTCACTTTGCATTGTTTTCCAACGCCTATAGGAAAAGTTTTGCAATTACAATTTTTCGGTAGTTTGCCAATATTTTATCAAAGGTGTACCTACCGTTTTCACTACTAGTAATTCTGGGTACAGAATCAGATATGCGATGAATCATCATAATTATTAGTCGCCTACTTTTGTATACGTTTGTGTCAAGTCAACAAAACAAATCGACTATTGTAAGAATGAACCTTTATTCATTGCTTCATCTCCGAAACGTACGCTTGTATTGATTATAACGAGGTCTAACAGTTTCAAATTGGTATATCTCGTGCTGAATAGATTGATATAATCTGCAGCTGTCGATATTAATTAATAAACTATTATAAGCTAAATTGCTAGCGACACGTCGAATGTCGTTAATTAATAATGTGCTGTTTGTTGATAATTAACTGACCGTTCGCTCAATATAATTAGATACAAATTTGTAAATCATGCTTTACATGATGATTGATTGATTCTATTATGATCTAAATTGAATATATTGTTTGCTTGATATTTCTTTTTGATTGATAAGAACACATATAGAAGAAAACTTATGAAGTTTTATGCTAATTTTCACTTGTTTAAAGAACATAAATTGAGGAAGTCATAATATACTAGTTTATTATCCGAAATATGAACCAAAATGGATGTTTAAACTTTCTAAACTGTTTAAAATCTCATTACCATCTTCAATAAAAGAATAACTTAATCTTCTAATATATGAAATTCTCGTGTCACAATGTTCGTTCCCGTACTCCTCCGAAACGGCTTGACCGATTCTGATGAAATTTTGTGAGCATATTCAGTAGGTCTGAGAATCGGCCAATAACTAATTTTCATTTTTTTTAACTGCGCGCGGACGGAGTCGCGGGCGACAGCTAGTGTTATATAACTTTAAGCATTCTTGGTTTTACTAACACACTGTTCGATACTGTGACCAGTCAGTCGTGAGACGTGTGACGTCGTCAATCGTAGTAAGAATCCCGCATGTTATGAATATTATATAAATTAAACTAGGCTAAAGAATCAAGTACATGAATTAAAATTGAGATTTGATTACTCCATAACGTATTAAAAATAATCATTTAACAAAACGATAATTTGAGAAGTTTGAACAGTATATCGTTTTGTAACACATTTAGGTCACTAAAAACTTTGACGTATTAAAACTTCTTAAATTCGCATATAATCGCATTAGATATAATTTCTATTCAATGTCTTGTGCAATTATTTCTTTACACTTAACGCTGTTATATGTCAGTAGCGTCTATCGATCTTTCAACGCCCTTGGAAAACTATGGGGTCTTTATCTATACATTGTAGAAATATATTGCGAGGGCATAAAGGGGTGGAGATAAGGGGATTCGCTTGAATGTGTGCTCTCAGTATTAGCTATTATTCGTTTTAGCGACATTCAGAGTCATTTCACTGTTACTTAAAAATGCCCTTAGTACAAAATCACTAAGAGCCACCTCTACTGATATGAATTGTTAGTAAGTGTTAAGGTTTGACATATTGTGAATTAGTATAAAGATTAGAATACTACAATACTTTGGTAATTTTTTAATGGCGTCCGTCCATCGCGTCATGGTAATCGACTTTTTTATTTTATCATAGTAAATTATAGTCCGGTCATTTTAGACATAAAAATAGTGATCAAATAAAGAAAATTCCGACAAAGCCAAATCTTCGTAGAGACCTTAGGTTTACCACAAGGAATAAAGTGTCAAAAGTCCCCATCACTCCCATGTGAGCTTCGGGACTTATTCGGGGCCCAAGGTCAAAATTTTAGGTTTTTTGGATTTTTCTCGAAAACGGTCAATTTTATTGAAAAAGTACCTCAGAGCAAAATTGTAGATCTTAAAATTCTCTATAAAAATGGTTCCTATGATTTTTTCTCTAAGACCCACTATTTTCCAGATATTGCGCTTGAAAAAACATGTTCTACATAATATGCACACATTTCCACACCACCTGTGAAGTAGTGTACTCGGCGCGTTTTTTTCTTTCTTTCTTTTAACTTTTTTTTATTACTTTAATCTGACTCATACTCTTCATATTCAACTTCAACAATCATGTTTTCTTCAATTTATTCTTGTTCTTCTTCTTCTCCTTCCTGTTGATGAACGCTTAGAAATTGTTCAAATGCAGATGAATCAGTTGTCTCTTCATCAAAATCACATGAATCTTCCTCTCTTGTATTTAATTGAACATTTGCGCAAGAGACACCTTGGCAATTGGTACACGCTGGAGAACACTGCAACCCTACTTTTTTACAGCCACATTTGGCACTAC
>JAOPJD010000025.1:1043765-1060265 GCA_026167825.1 Papilio polyxenes | reverse complement strand
ATAATCGGTTAAGTGGTTTAGGAGTCCATTGAGGACAAACATTGTGACACGAGATTTATATATATTAAGAAGATATATAAAAAAATGTTTTCTATATTCGTCATAGTCCACTGATCTCTATAGATCCTCGATGGATATCTTCTTGATATTTAGCTAGCTTTTGTTTTGTTCTGACCTTAAAGGGCCAGTTTAAGTCAGTTAATTTTGACGCAAAAAGGCTAATAAAACTCTATCTAATATCTATTATTAGTTAGAGTATTTTTACTATAATGCAAAAGCTACCTCTTGACCACGAACCCTGAATTCCAGCACCGCTGGCGACAACGCTAAAATGGCGAAAATTACCGAAGCACAAAGTATAGAGGTCAGTATCATCCCCACATACATTATATTTTTGCTAGCGTGGCTATTTAATCGCTTGATTATTTCCTTTTTTCAAATTTTTAATGGGTCCTTATTTTGTTAGACACAAAATTATTCCTTTGGATATGCGCTCCTAAACCTCTAGACGGATTTTGGTGACATTTTAATACTCTAAGAAAGCCAGAGACATCAGTGACCTAAAAATAAATTAAAACGTTTTTGATGTAAAATAAATTTTTTTGCTTATACTTTGCTGAGATCTAAATATGTGATCCAGGCATGATTCTACAACGTTTTCCTTTAATAATTATTTTCGGGTTACTTTATTTATACATTTCACTAAGCGGTATTATGCTAGTAAATTTTCGTAGTCGACAACATTACTGTCTTAACTTTTCAATCTTAATATATATATTTCTTGTGTGCGTGTGTATGTGACTGAACTCCTCCTAAACGACTGGACCAATTTTGATGAAATTTTTTGTGAGTGTTCGTGGAGATTCGAGAATGGTTTAGATTTACAGTTTTTTTTTTTTTTTTTAATTCCGCAGGACGGAGTCGCGACCGACAGCTAGTATATTTATATTAATATATCTCCAAATAGGAAGATTTTAGTACTTTTGGGAGAGTTTTCTAATAATGCTCGTTATTCGGTAAGAAACATATATGTATTATGTTATAAATTTTCATAATTAAAATATATACAGATTAAAAATAAAATATCGGACATCAGACAAAAAAAATAAAAAAGTGCCTTAAATAACAATGTGATCTAATAAGGAACAACATAGTAGTCGTTCCATAAATGTTAGTAAAGTATTTTTTGGCTAATCTTGGATTTTCTTAGGTAGTAAAGAGTTGAAAGTACGCATATTGTAATATTAGTTAAAGTAAAAACATGCTTTTATATTTAATAATGTGTCTCTCCTATATTGAGGACGTATAAATGAAAACATTCTCTTTGTTTATATGGGCATCAAGAAGACACGTTACAAATACGTTACCCCGCTTTGCGTCGACAATAAAAGGCGGGTAAATAATGAATAGGAGAGGGACGGGCAGGGGATTAGACCTGCTACCGACGCCCTCCGTCACCCCTACATTACGTAGGTGTTTTGTGACGTCGTGGTTCTTACTCGATCGAACCGCTCCAATAACGCAATGCAAATTTATAATATTTGTAATGTCTGAAATTGTAGTATTTATGTTGACTAGCAATAGTGCATTTCAACAATTAAGGTTCTACTGTCGCATTAATTGTTGGTTTCTGGGACTAAATCCCAGTTTAAAATATATTTTGATCTCTGTTTTGTCATAGATAATAAGAGAGATGTTAAATACAGTGATTTTGGTCTTAGAAACCAACGACAAATGTCCTAGGGCAGACTCTTAAAGTATGACTTCTATGAGTAAGATTCTTCGTGCTAAATAAATCTATATAGTACGAGGGAATGATAATTTTTAATGCTTTGATGCGTTCTTTTAAACGAAGGGTTTATCATTTTCTTATCGAGCTAATTACGTTTTTTTTTTTTTTTCAAATTAATCAACATTTTAACTGTTTCATTATACAGATAATAAGATATATAAATTATTGTAAGTTTTAATTATAAAAATCCATCTAACTTTCACCTAATATAATATATAAATAGATAATATACAACGACGGCCCTTCGCCACCCTACAAGGAATCAGATGAGGTTCTGGCCTTCCTCTACCGCAAACCCCCTTGTAAAATCCCCGTATAATTAATGTACACACCCTAAAACTCTGAAAATTATTGTACGAATAATTTTCCGACGGACTTTAGCATAAAATTTTTAAAAACATGTTATTTTGTTTAACATTTACATTAATGATTTTTGAAATACAATGAGATATATTAATTAAATAGCTGTCGCCCGTGACTCCGTCCGCGCGAAATTAAATAAAAACTTAATAAGTAGCCTATGTATTCTTCCAGACTATGATCTCTCTCTATGCCAAATTTCATCAAGATCCATGCAGCCGTTTCGGAGATACGAGTACCTTAAAACAAACAAAAACCCACCCATCCATCTAGACATTCGCATTTATAATATTAATAAGATTGATCTATTCTGAACAACAGTGCCACTTTTCTCAACGAATAGTTTTTGTGATGGTAGATTTAGTAAACTATTGCTATTCGTTTTCAATTCGACTGTTTTTTTTGTGTGTTACCTCGTATCTCCGCCCCTGGTGCTCCGATTTTGATAAAACATATTTTAATCGAAAGGTAGTGCTTGCAGATGGGTCCCATTTTTTATAATTTTTTAAAATGACTAGAAGACTAGTAGATTTTGAGTTTAGCTTCAAAATTTGTTGCGGAAATTAGGGACTTTTTTGCTTTCAGTGCTTACGTAGGCTATAGGACCTACATAAAAATGATGTATGGACGAATTGTAGCTCTTTAAATGTGCTAAATAAAAGTCCGCGATAGCATATATCTATCTTTTTATAAGATTTGTTTTTAGCAAGAATTCCTTCTCAAAATCATGACGTTACCCTTTTAAATCTGTTCTTTTTGCTAGTTTTATTTATGTAATATCATAATACCAACGTTAACATAATGTCTTTATTACGAGTAATGTAATATAGTACGTTAAATAATGCTAAATGATTTTATGGGAAAAGGGTTTTAATTAAAAAAAAAAAATAATAATATATAGAAAGACAGTAATACGGGGTTAGATGCGGACTCCGCAAGCTACTGCGCCATATCGATCGGATTAGTGATGTAGGTACTAAATAAAAACAATTAGCCGAAGAGCAGTAGTTTAGTACGAGCGCATTAAAATAAGTGCTCATGGAAAATTTCCCAAGTCTTGACGTAAGCGGATTATGAACGATTGACATAAATGACATAAATGATTGTTTCCTCACGTTTTGAATAAAAAAATCTACGTTTGTAACAGAATCCTAAATGTTTGATATAATTTTAATTGATTTCCGCTATCATTGCGCTCGGAAACATTTTTTTTTTTCATTAGAGAATACTTCATCTGTTTGTTAATTATAACATATTTATTTTTGTGTTACAATAAAAGTTCCTTATTCGCGAAGGTAAAGTAACTGTCGCAATTTTTACCCGCAAATAAGGAGCTGTGCTCCTATTTTATGAATTTAGCGCCATCTATGATCGTAATATTTTGCACTGCCATCTATCGATTTTACAGAATATATGAAGCGAATTTCCCAGTAAAATGAATGCAATGCGGTTTCAGCTTTTTCGTGCACAGATGGCGCGATTTACAATATCAGCTTGCGTTGATAGATGGCGCTGTATTCATTACACGCCAACGTTTTTGCTTCCAAAACATCATCATAGATGGCGCTGAAATTTAAATTAAAAATATGAGAAAGAACATTCTGATGACTTAATATTCACAAAATTTCACCTGAAAATAAAAAAAAATACTTTCATGGAAATAATTTACCAAGTTTATAACACATATTTAGAGTAACAACAAAGAAATAATCATAGTTCAAAATATTCAAAGTACAGCAATTAACAACACATCTACATATGCACAAAGACATTCCAAATTAACACCATTGACATGCAAATTAGCCATGTTAACATCTTATTTTTTCCTAATCAGTCTATTTAATTTTGTAAAAAATCACACACAAAACCCAAGGTGGCAAGCAATGATATAAAACATGTTCAAGTAGTTTTTTTAATGAGTTGTATATATTACGCGAGTTTTTAACGGTAAAAAAATAATAATAATAACAAAACAGAAAAACTTTTGATTATTGCATTTTTACTGAATCGTATTTGTAGGTTACAAAAACACATAATTGAATAATTTATATATTATAATTGTTCACAATTGATAACACATTCGATTTTTAGATTTATCGGTGGACAATCTTTTACTTAGTTTTTCGTGATTCATTTAATATATTCCTTCTTTCACTCTTTAATTCTTATATCTTGTTCTATACTAATCTTATCTTTTTTATGGTAATCTATCATTGCACATATTTTATTTTATGCGACTTCACTTCAAGTCTAGATTTATTAGGTTTTTATTATTATAGTATAGCATTTCGTTGTTTTTTTTTTTTTCAGTTCCAATACTGAATTTTACTATTTTTATTCGTGTACCATTCTGTGTCTTCTCTAGTAATTTTTAAATCTATATCACTTATGCAGCTAAACGTTATAAGACCTTTGATTATTTTATGTACTACTCTGCTAAATAACTTGCAAGTGATAGATAAATTAAGAAACAAATGGTTAGTGACTGATGAGGGAACTGATTTTTTTTTATTAAGCTATGTTTTTCAAAATACGAACAAGATAAATTTGATATCAAAAATGTACGAGATATAAAAGAAAACGTTAAAACGAAAAGATGTCCAAAGAGAAGATATCAATTTTAAACATGTTTCACAAAATGTCCAAACAGGCAGGACAAAAAAGGCTGGACTCAACCCCGAGGCCGCAACAGTTAGCATATTATGGAAGTATGTGAAGTCATGACATAAAAAAGAAAGTAATTGAGATTGAATGTGGATAGAAAAGATAGAGGAAGGCTGAGGAAAGAATATATGTTTTGTTGCTTATGTGAAAGAAAGCAAGCGTAAAAAAGGAGTAAATTCAGATATGACGTCTGATAAAGATGTATTGAAATGTAATCCTCGAACTCGTACACACTATGATAACCCTTCGAAGGGAGAAGAGTATAAAACGGTGACTGTATGTTCTACTATTCTGCTACCCTTTTACTTTTGCTGTTTTATTTATTCCCCTAACTTCAGATATTCTTTGACGTTGTGAGTGCCTCCGTTTATAAAAATATTATTTCATTTCATTTACAACAATTTTGTCCAATTATGTTTCAAACAGAGTAAGGTACGCGAACATAAATTGAGTACTTAGGCATTTCTTTACTCAACGGTCACTGCATCCTTACTTGTGCTTTTAACCATGGCTTCCTTGTGCATTTAAGGCTCATATTGAGCTTGTTTCTTGTTCATGTCTTGCTTATGTCATCCTTGTGTCACAATGCAACATTTGTGTAATGCAACGATTTTTATGGTACCTAGTTATTTTTATCCAAAGGCCAATGCAAATATTCACGACACTTTAACTCATCTGTATCTAATGCTTTTAAAGAAAAGGGGCGATACATTTGTTGACAGCCAAGTTGTTACTTCCATAGACACACTTTAAAGCCACTGCAAACTGTAGTCACCTCTCGTAATTCATGTAAATACTAAATACTACTATTCTGTTGTGATATTAATATCGTTATGAGTGCCTAGTTTTTTATCTTAAAATTTGGTGTTTTTATTTTTGTTTAATTTACTTTTGGAACCTATATTTAATAAATGATAATGGTTAAATTTAATATAAATAGATTAATAATCAATGAGTTATCGAATAAATAGCCCACAATTTTTTTAAATAACAACGATGTTATGTTTTAATAACTAATTTCTTTCCAAATTTTGTTATCTATTTTTGACAATTATTATAAATAAAAGTATTAACATGTGTTTGTCCATTACAAAAGCAATAATACTGAAAGAGGTATTAATAAAAGTGTGAAAACCCGAATATGCGCGATTATACTTTGTATTAAACTATTAAGTAATTAGTCTATATGTAAAATTGTAACAGGATCAATCACTTCTAAAAAAAGATATAAAACAATATTACACATACAACAACATATAAAGCTATTACTCGTGAAAGCGATCTAAATCTTTGTAAACAGTGAAAATTTCAGAACAAACAGAGAAAAGAGAGACACAGGAAAATATTGCTGCAAAACTCCTACTCTTGCTATGTTCTAAATTTTTTGGGTTTAATGATTACTTCTGATGAATCGTAGAAGCGCAGCAAACAAGCAAATTAAGCAATGCTTTATTTAAAGTTTATATATCAATTATTCCTTTATCTCTCTCACTAATATTTAACTATAAAAATACCGATAATCGGAGCTGTATAGATGTGGCTCTGGTCTCATCTGGACAGCACCTGAAACCATAGAGAAAAAAATGTTATAATAATGTGAAAAAATACATTTTTTACAGTTCATAAGCAACAAAATCACTGTCTTGACAGAGATTTAAATTTGCAAAATCTGTGTTCTTATTTGCACAGATTACAGATTCATGTCAAAGTTTAGGTATACCTCCTGCTACTTCCACCTTTTATTAATTGATTCAAACATAATGGATGACATGGATTTTGAGTAAACTTAGTTCCATATGTGTTTTTAAGGGTTTTGTTTATGTTTTGCAAATATTAATAACGAACTTACAATTTTGTCCTTGGCTGCTGTATTCGCCCCTTCTTTCACGTCAACTGCTTCTGCTGAAATTTATAGAAAAACAAAAGATTAATCTAAGCATGTTACGTGTCTCATGTATTAAAAATTCTAACGCCTAGTTTCAATTTACAATTATATTCGTATTTTGTTAACCATATTGCGCTTTATAATCAAGCTCTTTCACTAATTTGTGCTGCAAATCTTATCAAGAGCCCAGAAGTCTTTTTGGTACCTAAATACAAATACATTGCTAGAAATATGTTATGTATATTGATTTTTTATATTGATAAAACATACATATTATATTTTATAGTGCAATTTGTACTCACATATATAAGGCTAAAATTTTGCGAAGTCCGCTCTGTCCATATAAGTCGCAAGAAAAAATATATTATTCTTTTCTAAAATCACTATCGTTATATATCACCACACTATATGTTCACATCTTTATTCCGTACAAGTCCGACTAAAATTTATAATAAATACTTAATAAAAACAAACACTGCGAAATCCATAGAATTGAAATTCTTAACATGGTTTTAATTCTATAATTAATTCTTTCCTTCGTCGTTTTTGTCACATTTATTTTGACAGAACTGCTCCTAACTCCAGCCAACTGTTTATTGATTTGGAATCTTTCAATGTCCGGGGTGGCAAGTGCATAATATACTCACCTGTTGAATCACTTTCTTCCGTACGACGTAAAAATTACATTTCTATTTTTAATCTTTACAAATATTGTTTTTATCTTTGAATATGAATTTACCGAAATTATTATAAGTAACGTTACCTATAAAACTTTTTGTCTCAAAAAATAATTCACAATTCCACTGGTTGTAAAAAAAAACTCGTTTTTATCGCACATATTTTTAATTATTTAGCTTATTTACTGCGATTTATATAAACGCAAGTAAACGGAGCCTGTTCACAGCTGTCAGAGTAGGATACTAACAGTACCGATAACAATAAGAGCGGACGGCAACATTTTCCTGTAGGTAATGATTTCTCTCCCGGTGTCTGCAGCAACGTTGGAAGTTGCCGGATACTCTTATTACTCACTGCCATCTATTGCTAAAAGGATATAAACTAGACAGTAACTCCCGTTTCAGACGCTAGATTTCGCTATTACGGATTTTTTTCTGTAAAGTTTTATTTGTTTACTTGTATTTTTGAACCATGTACAATTGTTTAAATAAAAAAACCAATAGCAATATTTATTAGAAAATACGCATAAAAACAAGATTTTTTACCTTTTTACGTTGATATTTTGAATGAAAATACGTCCGCCGCCAAAATGTTACATTCGAGCGCCGGCAGATGTCGCCTCATACTATGTTTTTAATTTGTTTCGATGTTATTGTATTCATCTAAAAGTCCTTGAAAATTATAATAAGTTAAATTTTTTTTTCTATAGCTACAAAGAATGGTTATTATAAACATATTCACGCTCAAATAACTTTTAAATGACTACACCTGAAGTCCAAATGTGTAGTTATAAATAATTACCAATCGAAAACTTCGTAAATTTCTGCCTAATCCCGCACTCAAAGGGCGCTAATTGAAAAAAATTTGCTAAGAATAGACGAATGTTTTAATGAGCAAATGTAAATCTTACAAAATGCATTTATGAAGAAATAATCTAGTAGCATTCACTGTATAATTTATAATTATGTAGGAAAAAAACAGAACAAATATTTGTAATGATGTTATGGTGTAATGGTTATGTTATGGTTTTAGGTAAAATGTAACTAAAATACGGTTAATTTTGACAACAATTTTTATTTTTCAGTTGATATATTAGGTACATAAAAGCAAAATACAATATTGACATTATTACAAATTTTATTATAATCTTTTCGAAGTGCCGTATTACCTTATAACATAGTAAACATAGGAATTGAAACCAAATATACATATCGTTATAATATTAATAATAAGTGTTCACCTAAAACCAAAAGAACTTACAAGTGTGTGAATGAACAATATGGACATGCCTAACAGTGTTATAAATTAGTACTAAAAAGTGATCGATAAAACTCCAAAACGTTGTAGATAAAAAAATGGGTGCTCTTAAAAAAATGTGTATGCTCAAAGCTTATGGATTGGACTAAAATTAATTCAAAATGCTTAGTCGATGGAAAAGTAAAGACAAATCAGAAAAAAGTGGCAAATCTTCGAACTCCGCCGGTAAAAAGAAAAGAAAAGGCCGAGATAATGGTGAGTTTTTAAAAATAACAGAATGCATATCTAAGAGGGTAAATGTTTAATATGCGAGTTAAGTCTATTTTGAAACTTCAGATACGGAGAACTTTTATAACTTGCAGTTAACACCTTTTGTTAGAATTATATGAATTTCTATACAAATATTAATTGATATATTAATGAGTACGAGTAGTAATCGTAAACGACATGCGAGAATGGATGTCATATGGAAAATGGCTGTCAATAACTTTTGAATTACAAGAAACAAAACTAATGTATACCAATTAGTATATAGATAAACTAGATGTCGACAGCGACTAATTCCGCAAGGAATTAAAAAAATAACACTTAATTAGCAGCCTACGTGTTCTTCCAGACTATGTTCTACATCTGTGACTTTCATCAAGATCTGTTCAGTTCCGGAGATACCTTCAAACATCCATCCATCCATCTAAACATTCACATTTATAATATTAGTATGAAGTAAGATAATGTTAATATGATTAGGTGTAATTCGTAAATACAATATTTATTTATTGTTACAGAGGAAGATTGGCACGTTGATGGCTCACGCATGGATGGTATGTATACCTTGTTTTAAATTTTTCATTATATTATTATTATTATTTTTTAAATCTTGTTAATGGGAATACAGGATTATAAAAACGGTGATTTTCCCGAAACACCTGAACGGAATCGTATTTTATCTGCATATTTTTGTGCAGTAATTTCGCCAGTGAAAACCCAACTTTTACTACCAATTAAATGATACTATGTAATTTATCTAGAATACTATGTATTGAATTAATTAATTTGTGGAATAACGTTCCCACAATATTATTCTGTATTTTGAATGTAAGCGCTCGTTCCTGGAAACCAATAATGTACTGGAAAAGCGCTTATATCAGATATTCAGGTTCGTTTGCAAATACTCGTGTTTCTTGCTTTGACCTTTCAGAGACAGGATCTGGCAAGCGCGCACAAAATATGAACAATGAGTTCTAACCTTGTTTGCGCGTTTTGTTTTGCGTCGTTTTTCGATTCAGGATGATATGTACAATGTTTGTAATCTTTGCCACACCCCTCGTCAAAAGTGCCAGAATTTATTTAGTACAACGGCGGCTCTAATTATTTCGTACTCTGTTATTTTATAGGTAATGTTTTACTGCAAAAGATTGTACTGTATTTAGTTAATGAAAAAGTAATTAATTAATTTTGTCATCTAAATATTTCAACTAAGTAGTGATTACTGCAGCAAGACGTCGCTGCTGGGCAAATGTGGTCCGCTCGACCGGTGTAATAAATACCATGACCACTCGCTTCAAGTGCAATTATTACTGCATTCCGTATTGTAATAGTTTGTAGTTGTATTGTATTGTAGTTAATTAATTTAATGAAGCTTAAAAGTAAAGCATTTAAGATAAAAACCAATTGATAAAAAAGGTCACTTTTCTACGTCTCATTTCTTGGCAAGGACGTGCCTTGAGACGTAATTCTATCGACATTATCACCTGAACTTTTCAAACGTATAAGTTAAATTGATTCTTACCATTGTCTGCCACAAGTTCAATAAATCTGAGCTATTTTTAATATGTCGTTCTGTACTAGGAAAGTTCACTTCGTATAATTATACTTTCAGAAAATTAGTCTATCCTAGTACACTTTACTAGGTAGATATTAACAAAAAATGCCTGTAAATAGACTGCATGTGACAAAGCAATAAAAATATTCTGGAAAGCAATTAAATGGAAATTACAACACTAGTTTACTCAAGTCTAACAAAATTTAGATTTAGTTTTTAAATTGTAAGTAAATTTTGCAATTGTTTTCATCCCAGAATAATGTTTATAATTATTCACCGCCTTTTAACGCAGCACTCAGAGTCTAAAGGAATCTAAAGTGCTTGAGAAACCGCCTTACAATACTGAGCAGCTGATAGTAACTTGTCATTTTAAATATTATATCGTTACAATAAAGTAAAAAATATACAAAGGATACTAGAACTTTATTAATAGATACACTTTTTATAAAAGCCTTTTCTATCATGTTACACAAGGGTACACAATAGAACTTCACATCCTAACAAGAAAGTTATTTTGTTTCAGCGCTCAAAGGACAATCCAATTTTATAATTAAAACGGCTGTTCGTTGCAGTATCGCGAGTGTCCTTTTTTATTTTCCTCGGCGTTTTAAAGTTGTTTGTAATATCATTCTGTATAAAAGTTTTTTTTTTTTTTTTATATGTAACATTTGCTACTTTAATTGTATGAATTGTGTTTTTTGAAACTAAAACAGAAAAGGGATGAAGATAATTAAAAATATATATAATAGTCTACGGATAATTACTTACTTTTTTCATTTAACAAAAACAGACGAAAATTTTAAAGAATGCAAACAAGGACGCGGGAAAATCTAGTTTACACAACATGTAAATTCATTATCATAACAATGCAATTGATATCTTCCATGACTGAGGATTTCGGTTAGTCGCCTAGCAACGATATATATGCGGTTACGGATTTCAACAATCAACATCCATAATTGTATTACGTACTATAACGTTTGTATCTATTGTTTTATACGAGTATTAATTATTGTTATTTTACAAAGAAGAAAATTGATGAAAGATTCACTTTAGTTGAAATAAATAAAATTGCGGTTGAAATAAAATAGTTTAGCAATGAAATTTCAACAAAAGTTTTCATCTTGATGAAATTCTTGTGAAACTATTCGAAGTCGAAGAGAGACGACGCGGTCGTTAAATTTTTACGTGGAATTAGTAACCGCAAATTTCGACTGACGAAACTTTTGTTCATAAGCGTATTGTCAACACTCTCAGCCTCTTTGAACAGTCACAGATAGCAAAATGTCCTTGAACTACAGATGGAAAACTGGACAAATTAATTAAATATAGTGAATTGAAAGTATAAGTGTATCAGAGTTACACACAAAAGATGCGATTCCACTCATGTCCGTTGCATTGTATTCAATGTAAATAATTATTTATAGAATTGTGCCCCTGCCTCATAAATCGGTGGAGCATCACACTCCAATCAACAGATAACAGATAAAAATAATTATTATTAATTTTTTATTTTGTTAATGAATGTAACGTCTATTTATATCGCGGTATCAAAATGATATTCCGCTGAATAGAATTAAAAATTTCTCAATTAACTTAACATTGAGACATTTTTAGTTATATTCGATATGTTACGAGTATGTGATTTCATTTCGTATTATGACAATTAGCGGTGGACCTACACTTCGTTAGCGTGGAATCAAAAAAATCTGAGTATATTTACAGTTGAACCTGAATAACCGAGAAAGTTCTATAAGCGAGGGTCTTTGTTTAGACCCAACGGACGTCCTCACTAAGTCCGACTCTCTAAGCAACAAAAATATCGTTATCATTTAGACTCTCGATTCTTTCTAAGTGGGCTGCTGGTCACAACATTACAACACAACATAAAAGTGTATTCAATAATAATTTGGATAACAAGAAAATAAAAACGGATAACAAATTTAATCCATTACTGCAGTAAATTCCTGTAACCAAACAATGGCAAAAACAAAGCTACTGACTATCTGAATATAATTAATGTTAAAAACCCATTTCTGTGAAACTAGAACATCCATGTTTATTTATTTCGTTCTGAATCCAAAATCTTTGTGAAATAACAGTATTGCATTAGGCTAAGTAATAATGGGCTGATGTCATGAGACACTTGAAACTTTTTTTTGTAAAAAAAATAACTACATACATATAAATTTTACAAATATTGTCTGTCGAGTTTGTTTTCCATCGCAATGTCACCTTCTTCAAAACGTAGATTTGCGAACGAAAATAGACTCGTTATCTAACAATGGTTATATATCGATACAGTTTAGGAATTTAATTCGTTTCCCACTTTGAATCAAATAGCAATCGGAAAACTATAAGAACCATAATTAGCACGTGTTTATACAGATATTATAAATTTTCGAACTAATTTCATTAAGTGTCAAACGACATTATACTTTCAAATGGATAGGCAATAAACTTCCTCGGCGATATTGTTTTCATGCAGAATTTATAGCTGAAAAATATTGTTATTGGGTATTAATGCCCACGTCTGTCTGCGAATACCTCTTCAGACAAATTATTTTTAGGATCATTATAAATTCATCTGTATATTTTATAAAGAACTGTAATATCTTTGTTATATAAGATTGTTTTCACTGTCGAAAAACTTGTATCGAAACATATCTTCCCTCCTACTTTGTCAAGAGAGAGCTGGACATCTAACTCAATACGCATATCAATCGTAAACCGGTCGAGAATTTGACGAATATGTCTTTTTTACATTGTTTTTAATTAATATGCTGTTCAAATTAAGATTTTTTTTCATGTAATTAATGAATTAATCTAAAAAATGTGATATAATTAATCTTACTTGACAATATCAAGCATATATTTTTACAAATAAGTTACGTAAGGTATTTTATTCATCGTGTACTTGAAAGTTGGACGTTCTAAACTTGCTTGCACGTATGTACATTTAAGAGTCAGCAACTGATCAGCGTAACATGCACATATGTGATTGTCGTTACCTCATCCCCGAGGAAAGTGTGACAGAATTTATGTGGTACATCGACAACTTTTTGCCTAGTCCTTTTCTCTATAGTCAAAGCTTGAAACATATGAAACTACCTAAGTATTGCATACTATAAATTTTAATTTCCCATTTTGGCATATAATTCCATAATTCAGATTATAATGATTTCTCACCAGCTTTAATAATTTAACAATCTTCTCGTTTAAATTGTGTTTGATTAATTTTTTTAGTGAGAAAAACCTATAAATATCAAGTATTTTTCAATTTAAACTTAAAAATGTAGAAACTAGAAAACAAGTGTATTTGAACTTGTGTCGATGAATTAAAAGTTCTGGTCTTGTCCTGGGTTCTTATATTAAAAATGCGAATGTTTAGATGGATGGATGTTTGTTTGAAGGTCTCTCCCAAACGGCTGAACGGATATTGATAAAATTTGGCAAAAATGTAGCACATAGTCAGCAAGAACACATGTACTACTTATTAAGTTTTTTTTAAATCCGCGCGGACTTGATCGCTGGCGATAGTCAATCATTCATAATTTTAAACAACGGTAATTGGACATCATTTTAAAATTTAAACATTTTTTCACGTTTACACGTTGCAAGAAAAGTATGGTTCAGTTATATAGAAAAGAACATATTTTTCTTTGAATTATAAATTTACCAATATATCATATTATCTTTTTTGTCAAAGTTAAAAAATTATCACGAGTAGTTAGTTGTTAGCCGACGTTTGGGTGCAGCGGGATGTGCTGGCAACCCTGCGGCGCCGCCCTCTCCCCCACACAGATATCTACTGCGCATGTCCAGCTAGAGCATTGTGACATTGAACTTTACAAAGATTTTTTAAACCAATATAAATCATTAAAAATTAAAAATAAATGATAAAGAGACAAAAAATAATATTGACGATTTTTCAGAGAAAAAAAAACACAGGTATATCCATTAGAAACCCTTCAGTTTGTTTGAAAACTTGTTGATCCTAAACAATTTATTGGGAACCATTCGTATGATAATTATCTCGCTCTTTCTCACTGCAGGTATCCTAGATATGAAAGAAACGGAAAACATATTTAGGGCTCAAGTAGTGTTGGTTGTGCGTTGGCGGGAACGCTTTACTTTCAGTTACAGGCTGCCGCTGGTCTGTTCAGGCCTCATTCGTCTTTTGGGTCCCGTCCGAAAGAGATACAACTTCTTACAGTATTATAAATAGTAATACATAAAAATGTGTCAACTAATTGTATGCACCTCATGCGTCTGCAAATTATTAATGGTAAGGATTTCAGATCTAATTGTGTTTTTCTGTAATAAATTTGATATTTTTTGTGCATTATTAATGTGTCAAATTGTTTTTTTTTTGTAGGATTCGGAGTGGTTGGGTAATGTTGTATCATGCATATGGTATTACCTTTCATGCAAGCCATGCCGGCAAACCCCTGATGTTGAGGCTGCCGAAGGCACCCCAGAAAACATAAATAATGATAATAACTTTGACTCAGAAATAGAGTTGGCTACATACCATATAACTGACCCTGAGGTCACTCCTCCGGAAGAAGAGGAAGTGTTTTTGGAGCAGACCACCATAGTGCAATTCACTTTGCCACTGATCATTGAGACCATGGCCAATGAAGATTCCAGCTCTTATGACGGTAAGATTCTACATATATCGCATTTGTGAAAACTTTAATATCTAATTCGCTTAGCGTGAAAATTATATATCTGATCTTTAAATTTGTGATTATTTTAAATAATATTTACATAGATTGTTTATTTGAATGCTCCTTATGTATTTACACTTTTGTCTTGTGCTAGTGAGAACTTGCATTGTAATGCATAGCTGTGCGTTGTTTGCTAGCAAGCTGAGCAATTATTATAATTTGGCGAAGTGATATTTATGTGGATTACAGTGAAATATTTAAAAAAAATATTTTTATTAGAAATAATTTTATTTGTAAAATAAAATAGCATTTTGTTCAGTTCTGCTTACAAGTTACAATAAAATAAGAAATATAGTTTTTAAAAGTTTACTAGTATAAAGATTTAAATTTATAATTTTCTGCTGATCGTCAAGATAATCGGCAAGATAACAACAGTTACTTACGAGGGAGTTTTTATTTTTTTAATTGTGTTTTAATTCAGTTTCATCTTTTTTTCAGATGATCTGTCTGACGACGTGTTCGCCTAATTTCATGATTATTGAAAATATATGAGGCGTAGAGTAGATGTTGTACGTAGCTGTCTAGATATCATCCCCATCGAAACCCACAAGAAAACATATATTAGAAGAAAAATATATATTTTTAAAAATGTATAACAAGTGAAATAAAATATTTTCCGGTTAAAATCTATAAAAGTTTAATAGTTGTTGGAAATGCATATTATATGTCTATTTAATTAACAGATTTAAAAAAATAAAGAGTACATATTTACATAATATATAAAATGTTACAGAAAAAATAGTTCCGATTAAAATATATGAAAATGTAATAGTTATTGCGAAATACATATTTATTAAATGTCTTATCTGTGCTCTTGTCTTTTATTAAAACACCCCAAAAAGAACATAAAATAATAAAGAATATATATAGGTCAGGAGGTAAAGAATGTATGCCAGTTAAATGTTTATGACGAATGGATCTGAAGTGTGGATTGGTTATCAGTATCCAGAGTTAGTACAAATGCTTATTGTACTATGTTTGTTTTTTTTTAAAGTAATGAGAGGGATTTATATGGTTTAATATTTTGACAATTCAGATGTAGGAATGGAGTAGGAAAAAGGATGTATGAATGGTTGGTAAGGTTTTTCATAAGGTATATTTTTATTTTTGTTTACTTTGATAAACATTTTCATTATATCTGAATGTGTATGAAAGATACTCTTATATGTACCTCTTATGTCAGGTCATAAATTCTGTCACATGTTTAATATAAAATAATTGAAACAAGTTTGTTCATTATGTGACCATTTATATACCAAAATGAACTTAACAAAACATAGATTCTTATGACACTAAAGTTTATTCAAAA
>JAOPJD010000025.1:1028390-1043665 GCA_026167825.1 Papilio polyxenes | reverse complement strand
GTCCATTAGACGAGCATTCAAACGATGTCCTGTTTTTCTTCGATATGCACGAAGCCCTAAGTCTTCATTTAACACCCGTGGTTCTGCTCAACCCCATCTGAAGGGCCAACAGTTTTTGCTTACGTTTCGGATTTCTTTGAATTCGCGCCTTCACAGCTCTTATCACTGCTGGAGTCCTAACAGATCGAGGGCGACCACTTCTTGACCTGTCATCTACACTAGAGTCTTCATTGTATCGTTTAATGATACGATAAACGAATCTTTTGGTTATATTCAAATTTTTCAGTATGTCAAAAATTTGAATTGGAGCGTAACCGCAACGATGCAACGCAATAACTGCAACACGGTATTCTTTAAGCGTCCACTCCATATTTAAAAATGAGTAAAATTTTAAAAAGTATACAGTTTTATTTTAATAAACAATTCGAATTCAATAAACTTTTTGTGGCCAGCATTCTAAAAGAAAAGTTTTTACTGTGTGACAATACTTATGACCTGACTGTATTTAATAATTGGATGAATTGAATGATACTTGAAAAAAACATAAGTAAGATGAATTAGGAACTTTTAACTCAAATGCAAAATGTTTTCGTTTTTTATATACTCCAATAAAAGTATAGTTTTATTATGCCATCAACCGACATCTTTGCAAGTTTAAAATTAACGTTCTTTTGATTAAATGTATAAACTAACACTTCCATCATCGCAATCCCATCACTATGTTAAGTGGTGATGTATTGGAAAGATGGTACACGCTAGTTATCACGTTGTATTCATCGTCCTTGATCGGGTTTATTGGGTTTTGTTTAAATTTTTTGGGTTTATTCAGGTGGGCTGTCGGACGGAGAGGCGGGTCGTGTACCGCCGCGGGGGCGACCGTCGCGTCGGGAAGATCCTCGCCGGCACACGCTCGCTGGTAACCATCTATATCTGCATCCTCACCACCCTAGTCAAATCAATTCGTTGGAGCTTGAGGTTAGTAACATTACACTATAGACTAGTAACACTTATCTTGCTTGTTATTTTAGATGTTTTCAACGTACATTCATTGAATCAGCAAAATTATGTTGAATTCAAAAAAGTTTTGAAAATCTTATAGATTTATGGAACATTGGGAAGTAAACTAACATGAAATTTTGCAGTTTCAAATACTTATTCATGAACTCAATGATGTGAAATGTTATTGTTTTTTTATTTATCTCGATTTACAGTTAAAATGTGAGGTAAAAGGATTAAATTTATGAAATGTTCTAATCTCTTCCTACTTTAGTTACATCAATAATTTCTTATAATGATATCTTCTCTTATAATAATTACTCGACTATTCTTCTCAATTGTTATGTTTTCTTGCTTTTGATTGTGAGTTTCGTTGTTTTTTTCTTTTTTATGTTTTTTTTTTTATTTTTTATCCCGATTGCTCTTCAGCGTAATGCACCCGTAACAACTGCAAAGAACATGCCAGAATATGCAACTGTTACCAAATATCGTGACGTCAACCAGAAAATGTTTGATCCTCGAATGAGAAAGGTATAAAGCATATTACGTCTTGTATGAGGTTTTTTTTTTAATCTTTTGCTGGTTTTGGAAATAACATGATATTAATCAGAGATTCTTAAAACATTTTTGTCTCTGATTGAATTACTGATATTTTTTTTTTTACAATTTTACTAACTTTATTTTCCTCCATCGGATGTGCGATATCTCCCTTGGATTTTGGGAATCACTGATATATAGGTACTAACCTAATATTAACTAATGAATCAATTATGATGCAGCAAAAACAGTTAATACCATTTTCATATCATCGACATATAATTTGGAACACATTTGAAAATTAAGGTTCATTGTGAAAATGTCAATGAAACATATCAATAGTAATATCTGCGAAAATGGAAACCATTTAAATTATTAATTAAGATTAACAATTTTCTTGCTTATATCCATCTCTAAGATACACTGCATGGTAATAACTAAATATTGAGCTCTCATAATCTCCTCAAGCGAACATATTTCCTCATATCATATTGTTCCATACATAGTTAATTTATTTTCCAACGTAATTTAAAATATACTAAAACCTAACAACAATTTTTTTATCAATGAGCTGTGTAAAAAAAAAACTGAACAATAAAAAAAATTGTGTACTGTTATTATTAAAAGCGTAGAAAATATGGGAATTTGTTCATTTATTAAATTAAATATTTAATTTAATTAAGTAATAATAATAAGGTACACTAAGTGAGTGTTGGAAATAATTATTTACCTAAGCAGGCAAAGGCAAGCTAATGCTGGAATGTTTGTGGAAATTTGAAATCGAAACACAGGTTGAAAATTTAAATCTGTCTCTTTCACTGTTTGCAAAGTTGTAACATCAAATATTTAATGTTTTATGTTTATTTTGGTCAAATATTTCTATTGACACTGAATAAATTCTTGATATCTCACTCCGTTACAAGCTAGAGTTAGATATGTTGCCTACAAAGGATAGGTTGTTAATTTTCCTCACGCTTTATGATATGGATGGTTGATGGATATATAACATTATACGAATATAGTACAAAATAATAATAATAATGAGCTTACAGAATAGACCGACTATCTGTTCAAAGTATGCGTGATTGAAATTTATTGTTATTTATGAAAGGCTTCGGTAGGAAAAAAGTTTTAAAATAATTTATACTGCTAATGCTTATTAATCGGCCTATATTTAAACGTTAATACGACAAATATGAATGACTACTGATTTGCCTCGTCTTTGTTGTGTCTACATGTTTTTCTCAATTTCAGCATCCGCTGCAACGAAACTATCCACCAACAAACAACGCTCTTCTATTCGAAGATGATCCCGGTGTTATGTCTGAAGTGGAGACAGCATCAACTGGCTTCAGGCGCGGTGGCAAGCAAAGATCCTCATTACCAGTTGTTAGAACTCCGAGCAAAACTTTAGAACGCCCCCTTGGTAGGTGTTTTTATTGCAGCAATCAAATATTTCTGATTCCATTTTTAATATTAAACTTTCTATAAAAAGTTAAATTTTAGTCTGTGGCTATACAATACTTTACCTTTACCTTTTCGTAAAACTATTTACTATTTAGAATTTTATTTTATTAATTTGTGGTCTATGGTTGAATTTTATACTTTTATTGTAGGGTTAAACTGCTATTGCAAAATTAACAAACTGACGTTTTGTTTAAATTTTTGATATTAATATATTTATGTTTTACGTTCCTATAGGTCTAGTCTTCCTGCAATATAGAAACGAGACAAAACGCGCGCTCTTGCCGAACGAGATTACATCGATCGACACCGTGAAAGCTCTCTTCGTTCGAAGTTTCCCCAAACAGCTGACGATGCAGTATATGGAATCGCCAATGGTCAAGATTTACATCCATGATTCCTCTAAGGACATGTTTTACGAGCTTGAGGATGTGCGGTAAGTTTTTTTTTATATGTGATACAAAAAAATGAGAGACGAAAAATCCATCGTGGTAAAAATAGTCCTCGCACACTCTTTAGCACATTCAAAAAGAACAAAGCTCTATATATTACCAATGTGGCTTTTTTATTTGACTGAAAATGCTACTTAATCAATTAAGATACACGATAGATGGGGCAGCAATAAGTTAATTTATTGTACTTCAACTAAACCAAAGCTTTCAAAGCTTATTGTGATGGCTGAAAAGTAAATCCAATATAAGATATGACTTTACTTCGCTGTCTTTTATTATTTGAAATGTTTAGATTACCTGAATAATAGTTTGTTAATGCTAAAAATGTTTTTAAATGAACTCTTACAAGTTATAAGAGTTTCATAAGCAAATAGCAACTGTCGTTAATATCTGATTTTATTCTACCGATAATCTCATATCTATTGTTTACGTGTTTCGTTTACTTAATATCAATAATAGTCCTAATTTCCGTTACATTGTATTTATATTATTATTTTCTCATCTTTAATATTTTAAGTCTACATATCGTACTTTTATACTACTCGTAAGATATATACGTAGATGTATACTAATATTATAAATGCGAATGTTTAGATGGATGTTTGTTTGAAGGTATCTATCTCTCAAACGGCTCAACGGGTCTTGATGAAATTTGGCCAGATATAGAATTTTTTTTAAATTCCGCACGGCCGGAGTCGGGGGCGACAGCTAGCTATGAAATATTAATTATGTCATTTCTTTATTAACTCAACTCTAATAATCCGCTGCGGTGATATTTGTCAATATTGTGTCAAAGATTATGTTGTAAGGGATGGCATTATGTATTAATACAACTTTAAAGACATTCGAAACTTATAGTAATACAATGACTAGGGGCAAAATAAATCTTATTTTTTTATTATTTCTCAAAACTAGGACATGTCGTTATTATTTAGGGCAGTGCTGCGCAGTATCTAGTGCGCCCTCTATGGGGTGCAGCGGGAAAATTGCATCAGTATTTATCGCGTCCTTGGCATTGCCGTACGGGACGTTCCGGTCTATGGTGTTAGGTTCAAGTCCTATTTTTGTGTGAAACATGTTTAACAGACATTGTACGCCGATAGGTTGTAAAGAGTTTCTTCACGAACATGACTACCGTTGTCCGTAAGTATATTTATTCTTAGTCGGTTTTCTCGAGGGTGAGTTTCCACTGCTGACACACTTGTATGTAAACATATTGTCATCCTTCAAATTCTCTTTGAAAAAATAGGGACAGCAATATTTTGATACAAGTTCCGGCAATCAAAATTCACGGTTACAAGAATATGCTTAGCATTTTAATAAAGATTTAGGGTTCAGTTGGTGTATGATTTTTTTTTTAAGTTTAATAGTTAGCTATTAAAATTATCGTTCTGTTAAATAAACATACCTATCATTTTAACTTCTTAAAATAGGCGCGTAGACAAACTGTTGCGCCCTGCTTAGCATGTATTTATTATTTTCCTCGCTGAAAATTATAATAAAAGAGAATATTACGCTTGACAAAAGGTTACCATAGCAACCTATATTGGAAAAGCGACTTTTAGAAAAAAGACATAGGGTTAACGAATATTTAAAACTATTCTATATATTTCAGGTCGTCTACATCTTTTGATTATTCTTAGCCGCTAAAAGTGCTCCCTCGCTCAACCATTCATTATTTTTGTAGTCAGAAATAATGTTAATAAGTTCGTCTTTTGTTGAAACAAAATTACAAAAATTATTTGGAAATGATAAAAATCCGCTCGATTCATCAACATGTACTTGACCATTACCGATAGTCAGCCATTGCTTAGAGAAATCTTCAGCAGATGTATCATTAAGCAATCCAACTCTCATGTTTGTTGTTAGCTGCATTTTTTTTATATAGCGCGATAGATTCGACAATTTGAGGCAAGCGTTTATTTCGTCGGCAACCGTAATTAATCTTCACTTCAATTCACCTGAATATTTATTTCAAAACTCAAATTTTCAATCATTCATTCATAGACAAATTACTTAGCTTTTTGAGATAGGCAAATAGCTCCATTATAACATTATGATTGTTATTTATTTAATAGAAATAGTTTTAATATTGATTTCTTACAAAAATCTAAGTGTCATCCATATATTTATTACGTAGCTGTCATTTGTGTTTTATTCTTTTTTTGTTATACCACGTTTTATAGTGACTGATGTTTTATGTCAAGTCACACGGGAAAGCTGTCGAACGGAATAAATAGTATCCTATGTCCGTCTCTTGGCTCTTAGCTACCTCCTCACCAATTTTCAGCCATATCGGTAAAGCCGTTCTTGAGTTACAAATAGTGTAATTAACACGACTTTCTTTTAGATATATAGATTTATTAATTTTAATTGTACACATATAGTTGTAATGCTTTACGAAATTTTTAACTTAGACTTAACAATTAACATTGTGATATTAGATTTAAGTTATTTGAAATAAATAAAAATCTGCACCCCAGGTCCCTGACCTAAAACATGTTAGGGGGAACGATAGGGCGGCATAGCGCCGCCCAAAAAAAAAGCATCCAGTCTGAAGCTCCGTTTTGTTGTGGGGTTCTAGGAACTGTTAAATAATATGTTATTCCTCTCTCAACACAGTAGTTTTTTTTCTCGGTAGATGTACATTCCCCACCGTTATCAGAGTATAAATTAACTACTTTAGTGTTAAATTTAGCCTCACTTTTTGCAACAAAATCCTCTATCCTGGTAGTCATAATATTCTCCCGTCATGAAGGCAAAACCAGAGAATTCATTAGAAGTGCCGCTGTTCTACTGATTTATTTCCACCGTCTGAACCGTTCTAGTTCTCTCTGTGAACTTCCTCTGTTGTTGGTTCCGATTAATTTTTTTAAAGTAGTAACAGTCTTGTCTCTTATGTCCTTTTTTCGCGCAATGAAAACACTTTACAATTGTATTCTTTCTTGCCTTACTGTTGCGCCAGGTATTATAATTTTCCGCTTGTGAATTGTGAAATTTTATTTTCTTCGATATCATCATTAGCAATGTTAATGAATTACCACAGATTAATTATTGCTTAGATTAATAAATTAAATAAATCCAACAATGATGACCACTTCTTTCTTTGAATAATGATATTTCCCAAAGTGAATTGTTTAGTAAAAAATGTTTAGCTTCATACGAAAGATACAAATATTGGTAATCAAATAAAAGTTTTATGAATTAAAAAAAGACAAAGATCATTATACAACTCCAATTACCTAGGTGGTCGATAAATACTAGGAGTACTCTTGATTTAGGGTTAAAGAAATTGAGCGTGATGAAAATATATACTCATGTTACGGCAGTGGAAACTATCACTGAATTGCTGAGATGTTGATTACACGTTGGGTATATTAGATTAATCGAGACCATCAATGCTTTGCATCTCGGATGTGCCGCCTGAATACATGACGCAATATATCGTCCGACGCCGATTACAAACACAATTTACGTTAACTGCCGCTTGAAGCGTATTAACGCTTCTTACACGTTGGTGCTCGTCATGAAACCTAAACTAGACGTTTGAGAATTTTGGGTTCGGTTCAAATTATTATTGGATAGATGAAGTGCGAGGAGGTGAGGAAGGATATGTACTACAAAGGACTGGTGTAGGCTCACGATGGTGATGAAAGCGATGTTGATGATGATGATTAAGATCTGTTAATAACAAATGCATGTTAATTTGTTATTGCTGGTTAGGTATGTGCTTTAAGAACCGGACGATCATAGATTTTCTTGGTGAAATAAAAGAGATCAGGGAAGAAGGAAGGATATATGTAACAAGGGACTTAAATAGTTTTTTTTTTCTTGTCTACAGTAGTCATCTTCATGATATAAGAGACCGGTCTGTCCTTCGGCTATTCGAGTCGAATGACATCGGTGGGGGCGTATTCCCCGGCGCTGTTGGAGTAGGCTCCGTGTCAATGCCGGCGGCCGCTACTGCTTGCCCGACCACATCGAATTGGGACCAGGTAAGCATTAAATTACATCCTTTTTTTGGACAATTAGTACTATAATTTAAAATGGTATTAAGTTTTTGATAATTTTTTGTACTACTTCTCATTTATTAGATTTAATTCCAGTCTCTTTTTTAGTATGTTTTATAAGAATCAATGAATTACTAGAGTGTTTTAACACTGTTTTTTATTTTATTATTCTTTGGCAATCCAGTTTTATATTGATTTTTAGTATTGATATTCAAGTTTTATAATATTTCATCGCAACTCTTTTGACTAATGAAATGGTGAAAGCAATTTCATATTCATTACTTTGATTAACCACATAGTGTTGCAGTTGAGGAATCTTACGTTAATGTTTTTATGCTTTGTTCTCAGGAACAAAGTTACTTCAGTGAGCCTGAAATCGACTCTGAGTACCACCATCATGTTCATAAATCTAAGGTAAGTTATTAAATAAGTTTTTACGTACGTAGTTCAGATGTGGTTTTCAGAGATTATGGAGTTATATATGGCTCGTGACTTGCACGCTATCACGTACCTACTATCGTATTTTTAAAATAATCGTGCTTTAAATACTCGTATGTTATAAGTTTTAAATTTTAGCTTTTATTATTCCATTTTGAGTGTTTAGCAAGATTTTTGTTCTAATCATCGTGCAGCCATGAAAGTCGTCTCTATAAAATAAATTCGTGCGTGAAACGGCACCAAATATATTCGTATTATTAAGTAAAACAAGGAGCTAAAATAATTTTGCAGTTTAACTTTGCAACATGAATATTCTATTTGTTGGTTTGTTACGCAAGTATAAAGTTAGGAAATCTAATATATAAAATTCTCGTGTCACAGTTTTCGTCACCGTACTCCTCCGAAACGGCTTGACCGATTCTCATGAAATTTTGTGAGCATATTCAGTAGGTCTGAGAATCGGCCAACATCTATTTTTCATTTTTTTTAAACCGCGCGCGGACGGCGTCGCGGGCGACAGCTAGTTAAAAATATAAAAATACATTCTAATATTAAAGTGACAATTTGGTAATATGTTCCATTAAAGTGTTATTAAAAATTTAAAATTAAGTCCGCTACACACGTTCAGTTATTACTGTATTATTAGTTAAAATTAAGGTGTGGTGTTCTTTAAAAACGCAGTTTTTTTATTTAAATAAAAACAGGTGTAAATTAAATAACTTTATTTAATTCCGTAGCATTTAATTTGTTAACAGGCATTTAATAAATCATTTATTTAATATTTTTACACTGTTTTGCAAAATTTGATTTAGGATTTAGAGATTAGTAGCAAAAATAAAATCAGTAAAATTAATGAATTGCGTTTTATATTAATTTTCAATAAATCAACGGTTTATACTTAAGACAGTAAAAATCTTAAAACTACTTTTAAATCATAAGGTAAGAATAAACGTTTAAAAAACTTAAAACTACAAATAAATAAAATAAAATCGGCACAAGCAATTCAAATAAAAAAGATAAAAACTTTTTACAAAATTAGAATAATTTTTATTGATATCTAAATATAGTTATAACTAGCCTCTTTAGATGCCAATTTTTTATTTTACATTTATAGATTAAATATAATATCATAAGGCTCAAGGTTTATTTATTTTTTAGAATCGAATCAGCATCTAAACGAATTACATGGTTTTCATGTACTTTTGAAGACATGTCAGTTAATATATAAACGACAAATTTGTAATAGATTTTTTTAATTAAACTTCGAATAAAGAACTACGTATTTGAGTGGAAGTAACCGTAAGTTACCACTGCCAAGATAGGGACAAAAAAAAAATTACTTTATTTTTTCATAAATGTATGACAACATGTTTTATATAGGTGTTTCGTGGTGGTTTCAGAAAGCTCGACAGATTGGTAATCCTTTATAATAATGTGCTCCGCTGTAGAGTTTCTTTGGCGTAGACCTCCATGAGAGCACGAGCGCCTTTTTGAATGGCTCCTGCGCACAGCCGCTGCAGACTTGCATTACTGCTCTCACTTCAGCCTCGGCTGGTTCCCGCTCGTCGCTCTAAAAATATTTTATAAATAAGCTGATAGCAAACAAGTTGCTTGATATTTACGGGCTTAGTTAACATTTTTTGCTCGAACGTTATTCAAATATTACGTCAGCCTCATTTGCCATTAACCCACGCTTAACATTTCTTTAAACCAACCGCATGTTTAGGGATCTCATAATTCATCTTTGTCAATTACAAGTTAACCTAACAACGACTTACTTATATGTAAGCTATCCAGTCGATAACATCGTCTAGAACTTTCGCTATCAACACTGATACATAAGATTGCCTTATCGTGTATTGTATTCAGCTATTCTTTTGCTTAAATCAATCCTTAGGCCATTTTCAAAAGGGTACTTTTCATTTTAATTTTTACTTCATGCAATAAATGTTATAATTTTTACTTCTTTGTTAATATCTTATCTAAAATTAAATTTATAACTACTTACATTTTGTTTTTGTAAATTCTGTATGGGTACATTTCCAACGACTCCAGCAAGGCCTTGTAGTAGCGATCGTTGGAATACAGCGTCCTCACTGTCGTCCACTATGCTTGGAGTCAGGAGCGCTTCATCTACTATTGATCCGTCTGATAACGATACTAGACCCCGCTTGTCTTTCTTGCCTAAGAAATTGAAATAAAAATAAAATAAACATCCGAAAATTCAAATCAAATAAACATCGTATCGAAATGTTTTCCCTTATTCTCTTTAGCAGAGATTACGTACGCTCTTAGAGTAATTTTCCTCCATATATTTAGAGCGTATTCATCGTATTAATTCTAAGTAGTAATTACTCTAGTGAGCGGCGCTCAAATTTGTACTCAACTTTGTTAGCTACTCAAGCTACAAGCTAAATGTTTTATGATATTAATATAAAACTTGTCTTACTTGAAGCATTTTCTTCCATCAATTCCTTTTCTGGATTGTCTCTTTTATCTCTCTTTATTGAATCTCTTCTAAATAATTTATGTGAAGACGGTCCGTCGATATATTGCACGTTAGCAGGGTTTAGTAAAGAACTAGAAAATAATACGGTTGAAGTTTTTGTTGGCGCTGAACTTTGCTGTACCTGCCTTGGCGAATAGCTTGGGCTCTGCGAAAGAGGTGTGATTGAAAGACCTACCAAAGGAATTTGAGACGCGGCACCTACTATTCCATTCGGTGATTGTACTTCAGATAAAAGTTGCTCGGATACAGCACGATTGCCTAGTTGACCATTGACATATTGCTGGTGTATTTGTAAACCGTTCGGTAGTTGAACAGGGATCATTTGTTGTTGAGCTCCAGCTAGATTAAGATTAGGCGCTCTTTGGAGTTGACCACCGATCAGGTAGTTTCCGTTTCCAAGGTGAGTGGGTTGCGGCGGTGGTGGTTCAGTTGCTGCTTCGGTTGGTTGATCTAATGGAGTACCGTCATGTTTGAAGTGATGGACGTGGTGATGTTTGTGGTCTTTGTGTGCCTTTCCTGCTGTTAATGCTACGTGGTACAGTTGTAGCATAGTAATTTCGCCCATTAAACCAGATTGGTCTAAAAAAAACGGTAGCGTTAATTTATTTTTAAATACATTTTATGCAATAAAAAGCTTTATATTAACGCATAAAATAATTTATCCTTACGTATAACGGGATCTAGTCCGTCTTTGTTATACAATAGTGATTGATCTTGCCCAGTTATAGCTACACCGCCACCTTTTATGACGTGGCCCACGAGCTAAAAATGAAATTTAAATTTGAATTCAAAAACATAATACAAATAAATACATTGCTAAAAAAATCATGCTGTTATTTAACTTATTGATCGTATTAGTTATTTATACAGTTCATGTTAAAATATTACATGCTTTTACATGAGAACGTAAAGATCGAGAAGTAAGTTGATACAATCAATTCATACGTTAGTTTTATACTAATTTCACTTAAATTAAAGAGGCTTGGAAAAATTTTCTTAATCAAAATTAACATTTATTTTTCTGACCCAAAGTTATTTACAGAGACAATCGGCAACCAACAGGCGGCATCTTGACGTTAATTGCGGCTTAACATGTATGATATGTCAAAATATATTTGCCAAACTGTGGATAAAAAACTTTTTGTTCTAAACTTTACGAGTTTCATATCCCAAGTTATGTATGAAGAATTCCTCATATAAATTATTCACATTATACACGCGTCTCATGTGAATTTACTGTTACGGGTTTTATACAAGTGTATTTTAATACATACAAGATATTTTTCTTTTATGAATTTATATTGTAAAAAGTTACGTGACTTCTAAAAAATAAAAACAAAAATTACTCACTCGGTTATGAAATCCTCTGCCTACTCTCTCTGCGTTTACCCATACCTGCCATTCGCCCGTCTTACCGTTCCAAGACTGACATGCGTGGTACCATCTGCAAAAATAATTATTTCAATATGGAAAACGAAACTTTTTCCCAAACAAAACTCGGAGTTCTGTGCGCTTTTCAATAATATTGTGATGTGTAAATTTTTTCGTTTTTATTTCACAACAAAATCCAATGAAAGTACCTAATATTTTTCTTATAGTATGGCATATTTCTCGTGTTCATTTTTTGTATTATTACATAAAGTGGACGGGAGACGAACGAAAGAACGAACAATCCTAATAATGACTTTTTTTTCATCAATGCATCCGTTGTCGGATTTACATCACATTGTGCCCTCTGTGAGTTACGCTCCAAATACGAAAATTATTAAGTTACAAATTACACTGTCGTATTCTAGGTGTTAATTGTCGAAGTGAAAGTTACGCAAAGATTACTCAATACATTTTTGATTTTGTTAGTTTTATTTCTTATAAATTGATTTCATTTGTCAAAATGAAACTACGACGTGTGACTACGGGCAAATATTTATATTAGATCAGTGCAAATTTATTGGTATTATTGTGTATAATTTAATGTAAATTTTAAATTTAGTTGATGAGGAAATGTTATCTTACTATTATTATAAATGCGAAAGTTTAGATGGATGGATGTTTGTTAAAAGGTATCTCCAGAACGGTTCAACGTATCTTGATGAAATTTGGCACAGATGTAAAAAATATCTTGGAAGGACACATGAGCTACTAACTAATTTTTTTTTAATACCGCGCGGACAGAGAGCTAAGAATAATAGAAACTGTAACGTACAGTTATCTCCTTCTTTTTAAGGGAAATGACAAGGACAACAATTTTTTTAATGATATGTAAATGTTGAAGAAACTATTCATGTTTTTGATTTCTATTTTTTTTAAAGTAAGTAGGTTGATTATTGCATAAAAATCCCACGTATCAAAATGTTTGTGAAAGAACATTGAAGCAGTTGGAACATGTTTCACGTAACAGTAATAATGGTACTATATCGACGCTGGAAAGCATAAACGCTATAACCCTTGAAAACTCGAAAATATGTTTTTCACACCGTTAGAATCAGAAAAAAATCTGCGTCGAATGAATCGACTCTCGTTGCTCTAGGAAAAAAAAAAAGTATTTTGCACGGCGTAAAATTTTAGTGATTTTTCTAAAATTCCGAAAGTATTTTGGCTCTCCTGTAAAGTTCATACTTTCGGGGGTTACAGCGTTTACGCTTTCCAGCGTCGATATATTGATGGATTTCTTGGTTTTTACCCCAAGGATGTTGGATGAATAAGTATTGGTTTCCTATTAAGCGTCTTAAAAATATAGCTGGTTTTTATAAACCTTACATTTAGTTAAAATTGTTCTGATAGAACTTCAATTATTAATATAAACGCCGGATCTCAACGATACGATAGATAAAGTACTTTACCTGTTTAATTTTACATTAAAAATTAACACTTGTAACAGTATTTAATTTTATTTATTATAATGTTGACACCATCGATTTATTTTAAGTTGGTACATAATTGTGGCAAGGATTCATAAGGTATTCGATATGTACTTTGATCAAATACGCTGGCTCGCCTCAATTTCCGTAAGACTAACGCAATATTGCTCCACTTTACAAACCGGCCTTTCTCAACGATTTTGATAGATAAATAACCGGCTTATACGAATATAAACTGATACATTTATCAGACTCAGTGTGTATCAGTGAGATTAAAATTCAAAAACTCATTAACTGCATCCTTAAGATCAAGAATGTACCGCATTATGTTTTTTTTTATTTTTATAGAACTATGACAACTGTGCGAGTTATATATATATGTGTGGGTGTGTGTAATTTTAAACTAAAGTCTTGTTTATTTAGTTTTTACGAGCAAATTCAAAATTAAAATTTACCATCCCTTAAACGATTTGTTGAAATATTTTTAAAATTGGTTGTATCGAATTTTAGAAATAGGCTTTGAAATATCAACTTTATTTTGTAATGTAAATTAAGATTAAATTACCTTACGCGTAGCGTTTGTCTGAGTTTTTTTACACTATCTAAAGCTAATTAAACCGTTTAGATTGCGTTTGAAAACTTTATCTGAGTTAGTTAGAACGGTAAAGGGCACAAAGGTCCCTTGCATTTTACATCTAAAGAAGTTATTTGCAACGATTTCATATTTCATTTTAAATTGTGTAGGATACATGAAAATTTGATAGTAAAAAAAGTAATTAGCTGTTATTGCCTATATTTTATTTTAACCTTGTCTTTATATCTAACTAGCTTTTTCCCGCGACTTCGTTCCCGCGGATTTTTTTTAAAAAAGGAAACAGGATAGAAAGTATCCTATATCCTTATCCTGGTTCTCAACTACATACCCATGAATTTTCAGACAAATATAGTTATAAATAGTGTAACTAACACGACTTTCTTTTATATATATAGATATGTACGAGTTTTTTTTTTAACATGTAAAATACGTTGACAAGAAAAGGTGATTCGTATCACAGTATAAATAATACTCACGTGTTCAATTTGAGAGGATAGTTAAGTCTAAAGAAGGTTTGTCCATGAACAGCCATGCTGTAGTAACTTGCTTCTTGTGTGTTTGAAATCCAAGACGAAATTTCCTTTGGATTATCACCAACTGAAAATAATAAACAATGATTAAAATTATTACTTTTTTTTACAATTTTTTAGTATTTTTTTATATATTTAGTTAATATCTTAGACTTGATAAGGTTTTGCTTGTAAAAAGAGTGTTGATGACGTTGTTAGAAAGAATGTAAATGGATAATTTAAAGCATAATTTCTGTTCCAGAACCTTTTACAAAGCAAGTAATCTCGCTTCACTTTACTTTGTACTGTTTTTAAAACCAAGTAATCAAGTGCTCGCATAACCTAAAGGATTTTCTCTCTCAAATGGAAATCTTATTTATTAATTTTATAAAAGAATTTCTTTTAAATTTGTTGTAACACAAGTACTGAAGGTGTATTTATTTATAGTTTGTTTTCTCAATTGCGTAATGAAATATTCGACGACTCAATGTAGTTGTACTTCTTTGGCGTAAGCTAATAACATAAGTGTTGGAAATCTTTACACTAATTTAATTTAAAGGAGAAAATATTATTACAAACCTAGGAGACAGCAATGAAATATGATTGAAGTAGGAAACATTTAGCTCCTCGCTCACCGGTTTCACTAATACGAGACCCGATGCAAAATAGTTCGTCTAATGTGAAATTTTCTTTGTGAGATTTTTTATAACTTCATTATTTTTGTATATTATCTATATTAAACTAACTTTTGCCCGCGACTCCGTTCCCGCGGAATTTAAAAAAAAGGAAACGGGATAAAAAGTATCTTATGTCCGTTTCCTGGTTCTAAGCTACCTGCCCACCAATTTTCAGTCAAATCGATTCGACTGATCTTGAGTTATAAATAGTGTAACTAACACGACTTTCT
>JAOPJD010000025.1:968959-1028290 GCA_026167825.1 Papilio polyxenes | reverse complement strand
ATCGATTCAGCCGTTCTTGAGTTATAAATAGTGTAACTAACACGACTTTCTTTTATATATATAGATATATAGATTATGCTGTTCTACTGTCACATATCACGTTACCAATGTCATTTTTTAAATTATGAACCAAAAAACTATTTTAGCTTTTTAAATTTATACATATTCTGTTTTAAATTCGAAGAAGTAATAAGCAAAATATTTCGTCTAATTGTTAATCGATGCAAAATATTTGTCAAGTGAAACAGTGTAAATTCTGAAAATTTCAGTTTTTTTCATTAGTGTCCAAATAACAATGGGTCGTGGCAAACCCGTGTGTGAAGAGTTTCGAAAGCGAATAGATTGTGGGGTCGATGCTGGTAAATCAAGTTACCAAATATCTAAAGACTTGATACTTCCCAGGTCCAGGTCAGTCCAATCTATCATTACTAGAAAAAGAATAGAACGACTTCTTGTTTGAAGAAATTGGTCAACCACGCATCACAAGTGCAGTAGAAAACAGAACCCTGAAGAATATTATCAAAAATAATCGTGCTCGAGCTGGAGAACTCACGGTGCAATGGAAGGTCATGATTCACAAAGACGTCTCAGTTGATACTTGCGAAAGAGTCCTAAAAAGAAAGGACTACGGCTTTTACATCGCTAAGGAGATACCACCGTTGACTGCTGTACAAAAGAAAAAGAAGATGAAGTTTGATCGTGATCATTTAAATTGAATTTCTGATTATCATTTGGAGTGACGAGTCCAAGTTTGAAGCGACAGTCGGCGATGAAAGGAAAAAAGTGACTCGGAACAAAAATTTCATACTGATTGCCTTAAAGGCAAAGCGAAGTTTCCGGTATCTCTTATGATATGGGGCTACATGTCTGCACAAAGTGTTGTTGGTATGCAGTTTGTGGATGGTTCTATCAATGCTGCAAGGTATCAAAACCTTTTGGGAGATAATTTACTGCCCTCTTTTCCTTCACTGAAGCATCAAGATTCCTTCATATTTCAACAGGATGGTGCTTCCTGCCATGCCATAGGGTAGATTCTTGGCTGTCTGTCAATTACGCCCGAGGAGTGTGCAGCGTTGGTTGCAACCATACCTCTTCGCATTAAAGAAATCATTGAGAGCAAAGGCGTGAGTGACGGGTAGACGAATACTTTTAGGGTATATTTTTTAGATATTTTTTTTAATTTTTATGTTATGTGAAGTCATGAAAGAATTTCAGTTATGTTAAAATAAACTTTAAAATGTTACTCAAATTGTGGTTTACTTTTTATTAAACGTTCTTATTTTATCAATATTTACTTTCTATATTTTTCGTTTTGCACTACTTCCCATACTAGACGAACTATTTTGCATCGGGGTTCGTACTAAGAAGCCTTAAGAAGCTTAAGTTTCAAAGCCTTATATCACTAACAAAAGATAACACGATGAAAGAGAACTGGTAGTAAATACCTAGGAACTCTACGAACATTTCAAATAGAAAATCCTTTTGAATGCTCTTGAATTAATATTTAGCTGGTCGAGTTCAGGTCGCACCAGATAATATAAATAACAGGAAACCATAGAATTTTCAAAGAAATTAAATTATATATAGCAATAAACAAAATTAAATTTCGAACTCTTTACGCGATCAGTCTATTAAATTTATATGCCAGGTATGCTAAAAGTATTTTTATTATTTGAAAAGTTTTGAAGTAAACATTTTTTTAAACAAAAGAAAACCGTACTTATCATAAAGTAAGCCACTTCAAGTAATTGGTCGTTTCATTAGACGTAATATGAAATGAAAACAATCGCATGGGTAGTTTACTTACCCTACTTATGGACACGCACAGTTACAAAACTAGTTGGAAGCGACTCCGGTTGACTTGCGTAATCACCTTTTTACCTTTATGGGACCAACAAATCAATTCCGTTCTAAAATGTCCGTCAGAAAAATAAATGACGTAATTCACATGACATACAAATATACTCGTAGTATAATACCTTCAAGCTCTTGGAACTTTAAATAAATTGCGTCATATTAAATCTTACTAATCTTATAAATGCTAATATTTGGATGGATGGATGTTTTGGCATTGATCATAGCTTGGAAGAACACATAGGCTATTTATTAAGTTTTTTTTTCCGGGCGTATAGCCGGCGCCTCTGTGTATGATATTATATCTGTCGATATAATGTTTGCCCGCATAAATATAGAAATATGTACCATAAATAGCAGTCTTTTAAGAAACTACAATAACCTACGATGATGATCTTTTAACGTTAAGATACATTAGGGAAGGAATATTAACAATTCGATCGATCGTTAAATTGATCTATCAATTTACAATAACATTTCTCCATGGAAAAATCTCTATGCCCAAGTTTTGTTACTTGATAATTAACGGAATACGCTTGAAAGACTATTATAAAAATGAAAATTGAAATGAGCAAGAAAAATTTGACAAGTTAAGGAAGTCGAAGGAAAGCGGAAATTGTCAATTCCTGTCGGCAACGGAAAAAACATTAAAAAATAAAACCAACAAGACTTGTATACTTTGTATATCCGTTTCTCATAGCTAATTTTTAAGGCCGGAATAAAAGTCCAATATTGATTTGTTTCGTGAATGGATTGCGTGAAAGATGACATGATCAAGAAGGGGGTGACAATGGAAATGACAGCAGACAGATTCATTTGGAGGACGGAAACCTGGTGCACCGACCATAAGTAGGTGGGACAAGGTCAAGGAGATGATGATTAATTTGTTTCGTGCATTAGGAGTAAGCGGTAAAAAAAAAAGATAATGCAACTTTGGTTTTTTAAGTGTATCAATAAACTGAACAATTCATGCATAATATGGTCAACGGGCTTTTGAAAATGCAGCGAAATATATTCAGGTACGGTTTTACTCGTATTTTAAAATTCGTCCGTGTGTAGTCTGTGATGCCAATAAAATAGAAAATAAAGCCGTTTTAACAGCGAGAGAGACTCTGTTCACAACCACTCAAACAAACTGTTCAAACATTCTGGATGAAATCCATTTACAGTTCGTCGATTTTATTTTGTGATGCGCTTAAAATAGGGACAGTTCATAACGTAGCAAAGCCTATACCTGCGCTTTTGTCGAGGACCAATATATTTGAATTTACAATCGCTGCATAAACATTGCCTTTCAGTTCTGTAGTTCTCAATTTGAACTGAGAGTTTTTATTTTGAGATCCCTTTTCTATTCTTTGAATTTGAGGATTACTAAATTTACAGCACTTTTTAAAACTTTTTAAATATCTTAAGATGTTCTAAGTTCATATATTTTATTACATATTGCTAAAATAAAATAATTTAGATAGAAATATAAGGTGTTTTTCGTACTCAGATCAGCAGATAAAACTTACCTGCATATGAAAACAGTGGATGATCTTGTGAATGATTATGAAACTTTGTCCACATACACAAAGTGAATTCTTTAAGATCAGGTAATAATTTATCATATTCCAAATATTGATAAAGCAGTTCTTGATTCATTGACACTTTATAAACGCTGCATGTGTCTGTTGATGGTGCCGATGCAACATTATAGAAACTGGTTAGCTTGTTTGTTGTGTGCGATGCTTGTATTGGTCTTCTATTTAATATCTTCAGTTGTGGTCTGAAATTTTGAAAATAAATTCTTTAGTTCAACTCATTAGTAACATCATCATCATCCACAAACATCTTCCCCAATATATTTCACAGTATGCGCTCGTCAACTTTCCGCATCTAACAATTTTCTGCCGATCGCGTGACGTCATCAGTCCACCTGGAGAGAGAACGCCTTCTGGTCCCCATTTTACTTTTCATATGTTGTGCCAATTCTGCGTGAATTTTAATCTTAATTATATAAATGCCTAGCTGCATGGTGAAAATATCGTCTTAAAATCTAAATATATCAAATCACGTAAATTGTGCAAAGAAAACTTTCATACTAGAAAAACTTTTATATTGTTTTTTTTTTTTGCACAATAAACCTTTTGTAGCGTCTACACTATCAAAGTTTGATTAAAATCTGTACAGTGGTTTAGAAACACACAGACGACAGACCAATTACAGAGACACTAAAATATATGCAAACATGCAACAATACAACCGCAAATTGTCGGAATGTAAACATGTTTGGGACCTTTTGTGTATCGCAACGCGTTAATGAATTTTAGGGTGGTGTGTGTTATATTGCTTAACTAAATGACAGCGACCTAGTTGAATGTAAATTGATGGAATCCTTGAATCAAATGACGGTTTCCAAAAAAAAAAAATCAATGCTGTGTGTAACACAGTAAATTTACACATCGTATATAATTTACACATCGTATATCGTCGTTTTTATCACTGATGCCATAAGTTGGTGGATATCGTCTTCAACTCTTTTCTTCGTAATTTCTTAGTTTTAATAACTCCGCTCTGTCACACGCGCTTTAGTAAGTGTAATGCGATTAAATGGCGCCCTTATAGCTACTGTGATTGGTTAGCTTGATTAATACATTGAGAGGAGGCTTTGAAATCGATGTGATTGCATCCGTCTCAGTTACCCAGAACTGTCGATATTCATGACATATGTATATATGTGTACTCTATATACGGTACACATGCCTTTGAAATATCAGTTTGTCAATCGATTGTAGGGACCATTGATTTACTAATACATTTTGGTATAATTCATTAATGTTGTGTAATATGAAATGAGTTATTCAAATCATTAAATGGTATTTTAAATTTCTCTTCATCCTCTTTTATATATAAGTCAATCAATTAAAACAGTTACCAAGTAGGGCTTTTCACTTAAGCGGATTTCCTTTAATAAGGATTAGTAGATAACTTTGAAAATTGTCTGTTTTAACTTACTTTTTATTTATTTTATTTAAAATAAAAAATTTATTTCACGGTGCGTTAAATATATAGAGTCTAGTGAAATAAGTATAGAACAATAAAATGAATGTTGGTCTGTTATGTGTTCTTAAGGCACTGGACTGATAACTGAAGAGAAAAAATGTCCTTTAACACGCATCTAAAAAAATTAATAAAAAATCTTTTTCATGATTAATGTGGCAAAATCCATGACCTTAATCTATACTTGCACTATGATTTATTTAGACTTTTCACTTTATTTTTTCTTTCGAATATGACGGGATTAGTTATGCTCTTGTACATTATTCATACAACTATGCAAATTTACCCAGCATCTATAGATCTATCGGCTAAGTTGACATAGCTTGTGTAGGCTTGTGAGGGTTCTGGGACGATGGGCCGCCAGTCGCTCTCCCGACTCCAAACAATCTCTAACAAGAGGCACAGCAAGAACACTCTCATTATCTGAAATAAAAATAAAATGTTTAATACCCTTCAGCATACTACATAAAACGAACTGAATTGGAAGTGTAACGCGAAACATGAAAATAGAACAGGATATATTTAGTCCATTATAAAATTTGTGCTTTTAGACAAGTTGCTAAATGACTCGCTGGAACTAAGTAAACCCATGTCAGGTTTATAACGAAATAGTTTTTATTTAGGTTCAAAGTTAAGAAGATAAATCAAACAAAAAAGTAGTTCTCCTAATAAAATTACTCGATATCATGTTACTTTTGTTCTCAAATTTAAAAGCGCAATATAAATTCTATTTTCAAATCCTGCCACGTAACAAGAGGATGGAAGCTAGACAAAGGGTTTTGTTTCGCGCTACTACACGTCTAACGCGACAAAATTGTTCGACTTTCAACTTACTAGAAATAAATAGTTTAATGACTTATTTTTATATGCTTGCATTTTATTAAAAAAAATATATATATTTCATCACAAAAGTAAAAATAGCGTTCAAATAATCTACTAATAATAATAAGAATTTTATAATTTACTCAATTTGCGAAACAATTTTATTTTACAAGATATCTTTGACACGCCCAGACTTGGAGTGCATCTGACTATTGATCTTTAAATATTTGAAAAAAAAAAGTACTCGTAATGTCCGCTCTATAACTTTTATTATATTCGAACCTCTTTGACTACTGAGAATGAAATTATTTTCCTATACGTTTCCGTGGAATTACCTCCATTCTCTTTTACTTATGTCTGGTAATAGATGGTTTTCTTTGTTTTAATATTTTATGCATGAATCGATGTTATCATTAAATTTTTCAATTCCCAGTAAACATCACAATCTCATACCATTAAGGTTTTAATATTTCTTAAGAATGTTTCCATATTACATCATGTAGTAAAAAGTAAGAATTATGATAAAATGGTCGATAATGGATTGGACGATATTTTAAAGATGGAATGAAAGATGCAAAGAGTAACTGATTGGAATCAAGAATAAATTTGTCGTGATTCGGTCCAACTTCCGATAGCAGTGAAACTTGAAGGAAATAATAAAAAGTTTTAATTTAACCACGATTTGAGCGAGGCAGTAATTCCGTGGATAAATACAATTACATTAAATATAGTGAATAATGACAGAGAAAGTCTTATGATATGAAATGGGGAAGCGATTTAAAATGAATTTATATTGTAAGAGTAGAAAAAAACTAGAGACAGCGTCTTGTTTTCTACACGAGCCGGAAGGTGTAATAATGTACCATACAGACTTGATTCACAACACAAACATGTGCAAAATGGTAACAGAAATATGCATTCGAATGCCTGTAATCCTCTTACATATTACGAATTTACACATCTATTTACAATTAACGAACAGGGCAAGCTAATAAAAGTCTTTTTAAAATAGAGAGCATAGATATAATTCGATCTGAAAGTTATTTTAACTGAATATTAATGCTTTGGATAAATCTTATAATATGAACAGATGAGATGATTTTACAAATTTATCACCTATTTACAAATAATTAATTACTTGTCTCAATATTCATTCGGACGATAAAAAAATCATTAATTGAGAACCTCCTTCTTTTTAAACTCGGTTAAAATGAAGAGCGATCGGAGTTTCTATCCAATACTGACTCATTGTCAATTGCGTTTATATTTCGAGTACTGGTCGATCATTAGTTGGGTTGTACGAAAGCCGTAACTACAAGGTAGTTGAACGCGACATTGTAGTCGTTATCTCACCAACATAAAAGTGAAAGTCGTCTCATAGTTTTACCGGTTGTAACTGAATGACGCGCCGACTATGTCACCGGCGCGTTCATCACGATCATTTATTTGTTGTGTACGATACAAAAATCACTGCTTTCTTTAACTTTATAACAAGTCTATAATGTAACTTATATGGAATAGAATTTATTTCGAATTTAATATATGCACGACTCGTATTTCTAAATCAATTTTTTTTGTATTTTTTTTTCATTTTCTGTTTTTAAATGTATGCAAACAAAGACCGTACTAACGATTGTGTTATATATACAAGTGATCAACATCGGTTGATTAAAAAATTGTGTTGCAATTTAATGTTCAATCAATGATTGACTAAGGGTTTCTGAGACCGAAATCTCCGTTTAAAAGATACTAGCTTTTGCCCGCGACTCCGTTCCCGCGGAATTAAAAAAAAGGAAACGGGATAAAAAGTATCCTATGTCCGTATCCTGGTTCTCAACTAAATACCCATGAATTTTCAGCCAAATCTGTTCAGCCGTTCTTGAGTTATAAATAGTATAACTAACACGACTTTCTTTTATATATATAAGATTATCATCTCCGTTTGGTCAAAGGTAATGATAAAGACGACGATATTTTTATAAAGAGATTTTAGTGTTAGAAACCTACGATTAAAAAGCTAAATTGACAACCTACAGACCCTGTCGATACCAGTTTAATGGTTACTCAATACATTATAGAGTATTTTATTTCATACACCTTTGACTGTATATTTTTAAATCTAAAATGTATTTATGTTTTACTTAATGTTCCTATTATTTTCTAGTAACATTGATACGAACAAAAAAGTCACTTTCTCTTGTTGTGGTAAATGTTATCAATGTAATAAATAATAGGTGATTACGAAAAAGTCGAGAAATCCTTATTAACGATTTTGCGAAGTTAATTATGTGTCAATTTTTTTCTAGTCTATTCATAAATGTCTTGAAGCAATCAGACAGTAATACGTCCAATCGTTTATATAATCTCCGTTTTAGCAATTAGACCGATACGTGCGCCTGCTCACTTTATACTTTGATGCACTTTCGATTTCGTATGAACATATTGGTTATATAATGATGTATTCACACTCTGAATAACGAATTTTGTTAATTTTTAGTGCAATTTCTTATTACACAATTGACTCGGCAGGGTTTTTTTTTATATTGAATAAGCATATGACCACAATCCCACCTGATGAAATCTGTGGTGTAAAGATAGTACGGGCTAGCTTTGTAAATGACTATTCATTACTCTTCAAGGCCCCCACATTTGGGTGATGATGTTTGCGAGCATATTTTTATGTATGCGCGTTTTTATGTGAGTTATTGTGACCGCCTGTAGCCTTAACGACTAAAGTGATTTTCACTTGTTAGGTGTACTTCTTCATAGTTTGGTTATTTAAATAACTTGTACTTCAAATACTTACTTTCATATCTATTCTCTGTGTAGTTTCAAATCAATATACCTATGACAAAATCTATGACTTGACGAGAAATGGAATCACATCTCATTAATCTCGGTTCGCCCGTTTCGGCGACTAGAGGTGACCATAGAAAAGATACATAAAATACAAACATATTTTATACGCGAAAAAAACATTTCACTTAGTTCGGGTAAAAATATATCAATTTACGTAATCATTAAAAATGAAATTGAGAGAAACATCTACGTGTTCTCGTTAAAATATAATCTCACAATGCAAAGGCACCTTGTTATATGGAATCAAATATCTTTTAATAGTCAGATTCCAGTCTGGCGTTTGTTGATACACGTACTTGTTTTCATAACAGCGAACTTTGATATTATGTTTTTCTAGATACAAAAATATATTTCTTGTATAACGGGAACGTCTCTAGTTGTCTACGTCATGTCTCGATTACGAAAGCTGTAATATAAGAGTAATTTTAACAACATAAATTAACTGTAATCCCATAACAAATTAACAACATAATGTATTAAGAGCAACCAGTACCGGCTTCGTTTAAGTTTAACAAACATTTTCATTATAATGGCAGAAAAAGAGCTTTCTGTTATTAAAAAAAAACACTAATGTAATATTCTAATTTTATGTCAATATTTATCAAGAATATGCTAACTATAAATCATTGATTTACCACTAGCCTAGGCTAGTGGTAAATCAATGCTATAAATGTTTAAAATATTTTTCGTGTCAAGTTTAATTGCTTTCCGGTAGATAAATAAAAACAATTCAAAGCAATCAGTGTTAATGTTACAAACTTAATTTTGATGGACCTCAACTAGTATATTGTATGGGAGTCCGGACACTATGAATATGCATGAATGATTTGTGACGAACGAAACGCTCATCGTTTTGCATAACAACGTCACATGTTAACATCCAAACTACGAATGGACCGGACCTTATTCCATAAAATATCAATTTGCTACAAACACGATCTGTCAATCACGAACACACCGGTATGACATTAGAACGTTAATCTGATCAAATATATAGTATTAAGTTTCGTATTACGACATTAGAAGTGAAAGCAAAATACTAAAACGAAGTAGGTACCCAATAATGAAGTCTTATTATTGTTCTAAGTTTTTAATATTGAATAACTAGCGCTTTACCATCACACTTATATGGTGATGAGGTTGAAAATGGTGATATCATAGTGATGATGATATCAGACTGACAAAAAATTGGTATTCTTTTTGACAAATATTGCCCAAAGTAAAAATGCTTTCATGTTTGATGAAAAATTTTGCTTGCCCTTTGACGGCTTTGATAGTCAGATTGAATGATGGATATTTTTGACAATACTGAGTTTTTGAGCCGACGGCTTGGCGTTGTAAGGCATGCAGGATTCAGCGAGATTTATTGCAGAACACAAACCCGTAACTGGCTTTAAAAGGTATACTAGATATTTAGGTATACGGATTGCATTTTGTCACTACGCTCCTAATCTGTAGAACTGGTAAATCGTACAAAATCACAAAGTAATTCGAGTGATCAATGCGCAAAGTTAGACGTTAAGAGTTATCTAGTAATTTTATTTTTAATAATATGCATTTAAAGTAGATAGTGTTTAATAAGAATACGGAGAAGTCATTTTATTTGCATTGCCATCAACCTACCGTCATAAGAAAAAGTAGTTCATTATTTTACATTAGCTGAACGTCTGAAAGTTTTCTTTTTAATTATGTAAGTAATGCGTAACAGCATTTTTAAATAGTCGAGCATTTTTATTTTTAATTAGAATTAGCCTTATTCTGCAAAGTTAAAGGTAGAGTTTGAGTTTTTATTCATGCCATGAGTTCTCCATGTTCGCTTTGAATATAATTTTCTATTTATCTTACAGTTTTCTGTCGCTTTCTGTATACATGTTCTTTTACAGCTATATAGGTATATGTGTACGACTGGGTTACTTTTTCATTTGGCTAATTAAAATGTGTAAAATCTGTCAGGTTTGAAATTAACTATAAGCAGCTCTTATATAAACATTTTTCCCTACATCTAAATTATATTATGGCCATAACCTAAGATTTTTTTTATTGCAAATAAAATATTAATGTGAGATAAGTCTCACTAATTGGCAACCATTTTGAGTAACTTCAGACGGTCGAAGAGCCTTCTTGTTATTTTCTCGTTAGAAGCAATTCTTATATCATAATAATAACTCGATACGTTTGTTATGGCATTTCTCTAGAAAAAAACATTCACCAGGGTAACATATTAATTATTACACGTGCTGTTTAAACTAATCTAGTTTTTTCCATCGAAAATTAATTGAATCTCTGTAAAAGGATTTATTCTTTCAACATTTTTTATTGCAATATATTCTGAACAATTTCATTCCATTTCGATTGGCAAGCGAAAAATGGAATTTTTTCCATTCCGTTAATTTCTGCTGCTCTTAATTGTGTTTTTATTTCTTTTCCAATACAACGTGTTTATATTATTCAAGATGTAAAAATTAATTAAATTTCTGAATGCATGTAATTCTTAAAACTGCTAACAAAATAGAAACTCTTCTAATGTTATGTTAAATGCTCATTTATTAGATAAAGAATCTATGTTAATGAGTATTTAACATGTTTGGTTAAAACAAGTAACGACATTGTCTACTTCATATACTCTTCTGATTTACGAACATTATTGTCTACTTTTTTTTTTAAATTAGAGATTTTCAACCATTTTTCTGGAGATTTTTTAAAAATATATTATTGTGTCGGTGAATCCCCTACTGCTGCATTTCTTCTTCGACTTTTTTTAACTTTACTTTTTTCCGTACCCCAGCGGTTAGGAAATATGTCACCGGAAAATCGTGAAATATATCGAACGAATTGATTCACTCAAATAGCCGACTTCAAAAAAAAAACAATCTCAAACAAAATGCATACGACGCTGTTTTACGTGTGCATTTTTATCGACCTTTGTTCACAATAACATGGTTATTATGAGACAACCATAAATGATAGATATATGCCACCAAGGACTATTATTTAGCAAATTTAAGGATCTATAATTACTCTATACATCATTTTTATGTAGGTCTTATAGTTTGACCTACGTAAGCCCAGAAAGCAAAATTGTGCTTTTCATTGTAACGCGATGTAGCATTTTTCGTTTCCGCGTAATTTTATTATTTCGATATCTCCTAAACTATTACACAGAATGATTTAGTCTCAAGGGCCAATATAATCTACATTAAATTCTCTAGAACATATTTATTTATATAAGGGTTAATAATGAACTCGAATAATAGCGTCGGAAATAGGGAATGAATTTAATTGATGTTTCTAACGAAAAAAATGGTTATTGTGAGAAAACTATAAACTTTTATTTAGCACATTTAAAGAGCTACAATTCGTCCATACATCATTTTTATGTAAGTCCTATAGTTTAGCCCACGTAAGCACTGAAAGCAAAATTGTCCCTAATTTTCGCAAGCGCAATTTTGAAGCTAAATTCAAAATCTACTAGTCTTCTAGTTATTTAAAAAAATAAACAAAAAATGGAACCGTTTGCAAGCACTTCCTTTCGATTAAAATCGGACCACCAGGGGCGGAGCATCGCGGTAACACACATAGAAAAAAAAAATACAGTCGAATTGATAACTTCCTTCTTTTTGAAGTCGGCTAAAAATGACGTGTTATATTTTGTGGTTATTAAGGTACTATACAGTTGCAAAGATGAATGCAGACACTGAGTTTACCGTGAATAGTGTCAAAGTTCATGCGGCTGCTCACCTACAAGATGAACCGATCAAGTTAAGGAGATGTTGTCCACAAAATTTTACACCGATGTGAGACCCGCTGGACAGCCGGTGGAGGCATATCATCTGCTCTAGATGCAGCCCTTCACATGCTAACAACGATCTCACAAATGAGAGACTGACTTAGAGATAATATTAGTCTAAATCTACTAATGAACATAATAGAATTATGGTGACGCTGCCCTCGGTCTTGACGAAATCCTAATAGTCGTTATTTGAATGTACCAACAGCAGAGTAATCGACGTCAGTGCGTTAGCTCCGCTTTTGTAATGATAACTATAAATAGCAAAGCGCGAAATAAAGTTTTATGACAATAAAATAATATCATGTATAGCATAAAAAATTAATAGTGGATAAAATTATGGCAGATACGTGGGTTTAGCCGGAGCTAGGCACTTAAGTGAAATTACATACAGTGCGCGACTTTACGCTTTCGTAATCATCGCTTCCGCATTTCTGGCGCGGAGTAGGGCCCGATGATTTGTATTCAAAGTGCTGCGCTCTCGTGCTATTCAATACTAAGTGTTATTTTCTAACATTTTATATCTCCTGTTTACGTGAGACTAATACATTTTCTGTTCAATTGAACTAAATACACGCTACGTGTTTTCGAACGAAATCGAATGAAACGTTTGAGAATTGTAAATCATGTAACTATCGATTCAGTCTTAAAATAGCTGAACCAAACATGTCTTGTATTTCAAATAAAAATCAATAAAGACTAAATAAAGACAAAGTCTAACGGCGGTACTCAGTCGTTAAGTGGACTCTTAGTGAAGATTAAGTACGGTAAATTATACTAAATAACCAATTAAAGAATTTGAAGTATCAGTTGTTCATTAACATGATCTTATGTTACAACATGATTACGAAAAATTTTTTTTTGTTTTTTTTTTTTTTAGTTTTCTAGGGCACAATCCTTTTTTGGCGTTCTCCGAACATCCTAAGAGGTTACATCACAAACTGTCTACTGCTTTAGGAATCAGAGACAAGTATACAAACATACATTTTGATTTATGAAATTTGATAAAATGCGCTTGTACATTCGTAAAACCAGGTTATTACCGGCTCACGTGATTTCGAAATTTCCTCTGCGTTTACGAGTCGATCTAGAATTCAAAAAGGCACCAAAGGCCTTTCCCGTTTGCCTTGTACCACTTTGTTACATAATTAATTTATTTGTGTAAAAATCAAGGAATAAACAATTTTTAATAGTATTTTTTTAAGATATAGGTTGTTGACAAAGTCCGGGAGTTTAAAAATTATTTATTTCGCTAGGCCACTTTGTATTTATTAACGATACGCTGTTGTATTGTTCGGATAGTTACGAGGTATATTCAATCACGATTATATTATTTTTTTTTGTTACATAAGAAAAAATGCATTTACGATTATTTTTCGTCCAAATTAAAAAATCAGTGAGCGACGGGTCGCGTCCGCGAAATAATACCAGTCCCACTCACCCTGATGAAGGGCCCCCGAAGGGCTCGAAACTAGTCGGTGACGACACCGGTTAAATATACGTGAGTGTTTTAGCCATTTCTATATAACTTAAAATGTCGCATTAAAAATATTTTTATAAAGACTGAAGATTGACTAAAAAAAATACATGTATTTCTGCACAAGAGCATCATACTTATATATTACTTCTAAGGCTGATTATAACGCCATCTAATAACAAATTACAACAATTTACGAAGGTCATTTAAAAATCTATTCATTAGAATAAAATAAAACTTCATATAATTTAACTTGTCATGTTTGATAACAATTAAGTGTGACTTGACTTTTAAGCTATAACATAACTGGTACTTAAGTTATATAGCTATTTAGGTTTACGTAAACGTTATGCATGACGAGAAGCAGATGTTCCAAGCGAAAGTGCATAGTTTCTTATTAACTGTTAGACGCAATAGGCACGTACGCTGCACGACACATGTAAATATTACAGACTTCCTATAATAAAACCTATAATACTAACGAATTTTAACATTTCTAATACATTGATGTTATCCCGTAAAAACTTATGGCTTAACTTAACAATCGATCCTTAATATCGATCCGAAGATAATTTTAATAGCGTGGTTATGGTAGAGAGTCCAAAAATGATTTAATCACATTATTAACGATACGTCATATTTCTTATTTCGGTTGGGGATTGACATCGATTATTATTCGGTCTTTACCTATGAAATTAGACAAATTGTCAAGGTTGAAAAAAACGTTTAAAAATTAATTCGAAGGAAAAATAATATTTTCTACTTACTATGGGATTATCGAATGATTATGTTTGAGTAAAAAATGATATTTATATTTAAAGTAAGTTAAAAATGTTTACAAAAATAATACTAAGGATACTTGCTTCTTGTTTGTAAAACAGGGGTCAAAACTATATATAACTATCGTTACATGGGGTGAATAGAAGTTACAGGTTGTATAGACATTAAACTAGAAATAGTTTCCACACCATGATATTATATGATTTTTCCTTAGTAAATCAACTGTTTACTACACAGATAAAATCAATAACATAAATAGTATTTACTTTTATCTAATTAGAATTTGATATTTTTTAAGATAAACCACAAAACATTTTTTTATATTTATCTTTGTTCTGCAAAGTTTTTTACTACCGATCGTCACTTGTTAATAAAACATTATTCGTAGACTTTCGCGTTTAACTGGGATTTAAATAAAGTTAAATTATCTGAAATTATAAAGGTGAATTCTTCAAATTCATCCGTAAGTTATTTAACTTATTAATTAACTTACATATCAGTTGAATTTAGTAAACCACACAAGTTAAAAAACTGAAAAGTATGCCGAGAAACAATCGAAGTTTTTAATCTATTTGATTTTTTAATTTCAAATTGTATAAAAAGGCACGTTCAGGATCACTACTGTACTAATGTACACAGCTTAAAGATCAATATTCAGAGTGTAAAATATTTAATACTTATGATTAATACATGAATAATACTTATTGTTTATTTCTTGGTGGTCAAATGCTAAATGTAACATAAAATATTGTAAAATTAATGACAAATTCGCCAAAAATAAACAAACTCGCCAAGCAGTAAGAGCACAGATATTTAACAAGGATATTAATCATCAATTAATAATTTCTATTACTTAATAAATTGAATAAACAAACACTTTGCAAATAAATTATATTATACATTCTTGGCACTTGTAAAAAAACAATACTGCTCGCGTTTTTTAATAAAATTGAGAGGTACAGCAATATTGTTGTAGTACAGGTGTTACAACAATGAAGATTTAGTTTAAAAAAAAAATGGTCAAAAGACTTACGACTGCTGGTTACGAAAGGGCACTCCAATAGTGACGCGCGTTCGCTACCACTTGTAACAGATACTGACCACCACCAACGATTGCTCGGTGGTCACCACCTTGCCCCACCTACCATCATGTCTTTAAATCGATATTTCGTGTCGCGTGACATGAATATCGTATTTGGTAAGTGGTAACTTGTCAGGACATTGAATATGTACCAGAACCAGATATATAATTATCCATCATCTTAGCTCGAAGATTAGATTAATCTGGTTCAATCACGGTTACATTGTGTCAGTTTTATGTGAATTATTTTCTTATGTAAACGGTGACATCATTGACTAACAGTATTATTGCATTCCTTATGATTAAATCTTTATACTATATTTAAGTAAATCTTACTAATATTATGAATTCAAATGTTTAGATGGATGGATAGATAGATGTTTGTTTGAAGGTATCTCCGAAACGGATAAACGAATCTTGATGAAATTTGGCACAGTTATAGAACATAGTCTCAAAGAACACATATACTACTTATGCTACTTATTATCTTTTTTTAATGCCGATAATCATAATGTTTCAACATTAACATTTTAACATATATAACTAGCTGTCACACGTTTCTACCCGCGTGGCATTAAAAAAACTTAAGTAATCTATGTGTTCCTCCAGACTATGTTCTACATCTGTGCCAAATTTCATTAAGATCTGTTGAACCGTTCCGAAGATACCCTTAAACAGACATCCGTCCGTCCATCCATCTAAACATTCGCATTTATAATATAAGTAAGATTAACGAATTGTTTTTTAACATTACAAAAAAAATAGTACTCATAAAACCAAAGATATACGCATTGTATACAAAATGTAGACATTGTATTATGGTCTTTGTGAATAATTTGTTATGATAATTAACCAGCCGGATTATCTGGTTCTCTTAAGCTCTCAGAAACCGTGCCGTGCTCTTCTGACTTCATCAATATTACTGACATACTTAATTGAGTCATTAAGTAAGACCACGACCTAGAGCCCATTGAGGTTCCATCTATACGCTGCGATGTCTGCTACTCGGAACTGAATGTGTTTAACGTATTAAGTAAATTGTTTGCTTCAGAAGCGTAACTTTTTTTAATTTACCTTCTTTATTTCTGTTATCATTTTATTTAAATTATCAAGTAAAACTAAAATTAATTAATTACGGCCCTAAGTGTTCACATGTAGACTTGAAAAATATGAACGTTACATAAAATCGATTTTTTCCCAATAATGTAAAGAATTCACAGCTTATGTGCAAATTTGTAGATTCGATCCATAGGCTTTCTACTTTCGCTTGATTGTAAATGTAAAACAGAATTGATTATTCCAAAAATGATAAAAACAGTTTCCTAATATATGTCAACAGTTTATCTTAATTAATTCGAGTATCGTAGATGACAATTTTAATACAATTATTTATACGAATGTGGTTAATGTTGTAATATATATTACGAATTTAAAAGTGATAATAGTTTAGACAAAACGACATCGCGCAAACGCTCCACTGTCGGCTGTTTTTGCTATTTCGCCTGATAAAGATATTTAATAATATATCTATTGACCTGAATGTTTATCAAAAATGTAATGAGCTCCCTCTGTAGCTGTGTAGGTTTTTTCCTGTATATCATTATAATTATCAACAGCTTTTATCTGCCCACTGCTGGGCCTAGGCCTTTCCCAATGCCTTCCACAGTACGCGGTCCTCCGCTTTCCAAATCCAACGACTTCCCGCGCCGTACGAACTATGTCTGTTACTGTATATATATATATATATATATGGATAAAAAAATGGTCCCGTTTAACAATAAATCAAATTATTGTCTGTGTGTGTCTGTCAGACTGTTAACAAGTCCCTAGTTTAAATGGTTAAAAGAACATACATAAATGATTTTTGTACATATATAAAAAAACAAGCAATTATTATTAACTACATGTATTTACATATACTCGTATACGATCGTCAACTATCTACATGTCTTCGGTACCGCGTTTAGAGGCGAATTTTTAAATTGCAATAACTTTTTTGAAACGCGGAGGAATAAAAAAATATATTTAGTATGGAAGCTTCATTATGATCTTTCAATTATCTATGAAAAAACTTCTCTGGAAAACTCGATTACTACAACTAAATAATTTGAGTAAAATAGGACTTTTCGAATTATTTTACTCCACTATTGTTGGAAAACAAAAACTTTAAAGTTATTAGCTAATTATTTAAATAAAGTGTTATTTTTAATATAATTATTTCTCATACAAAGTAGAGTAAATATAATCACTGCAGCGTCGAGCATTCAACGAAATGGAAATAAGAAGTAGATTGAATGGAATGAAGGGAACATTCAGTTTCAATGTATTTAAAATCTTTGAACGAAGTAAAACATCTAAAGGACAGTTTTCTGTAATTTTAATAAAACTTTATGAAACTTTCTCACGAGTATAATATCACTCGATATTGAAGTGTATTTATTATTTTCTTAATAATCTGCCGCGATGACATTTTATTTGCGTTTAATATGATTTTATTTTATACTTACTGAAATACAATAAATAATTGATACTTGTGTAAAACAAATCAAAAACAATGAAGATAAAATTCACAAAACATTATCATCAAAGCTTTCCAATAATATTCAATACTAGCTGTCGCCTGCGACTCCGTCTGCGCGCAGTTAAAAAAAACTTAATAGGGATATGAAAAATAGATGTTGGCCGATTCTCAGACCTACTGAATATGCTCACAAAATTTCATGAGAATCGGTCAAGCCGTTTCGGAGGAGTACGGTGACGAAAACTGTGACACGAGAATTTTATATATTAGATGTAACAAGATAACATATAAATTAATTTCACATAAACAAATAGACAACTATTACGCTTTCTATTTTAACAACTTTGTCTATTAATGTATTTTAAAAGATAATTACTTGAAAAGAGAGCAAATATTAGTTTAGTATTGGAGCATTACGGATGTGATGAAAAAGTAACTAAAGTAAAGAAAACATTAATTTTTAATTTTTCTCAAAACATTAATCTTTGCATAAAATTTATACTATAAGTACTCATATTTATAAATAACTAGTGGTTTCTTATTAATCGAAATTTGACCATAATTCGTTAACAGTTTTTTTGTTCCTTAATCAAAAATAGCAATATGCACTTTTCGTTCACATCCAATGTAAAACATGATAATCTGCGCGTCATCTCTTTTAAATGTCTACAAAATTTTCGCTTTAACTAGTAATATAATGTTATAAAGTATATTTTTTTTTGGAAATATAGCTACTACTATTATAATGCCGCGTTTCTCTATTACTTAATATTTCTCAACATGTAACCATTTTTCAAATCGGAGTGCATTTTTATAAAAATCCAATAGCAATTTTACTTTACATAACGATATTTGTTAGTGTTGAAATAATGTATTCATTTTAAATATCCGGCAGATTATCGCATTCATTTTATTTCATAAAGTTATTTATTTTAAATCAGTCTAAAAGGATTAATATTAAAAGCCCGAAATCGCATACGAATATTTCGATGATAATTTCTTCACGAGAAATTTTGGTGCAACAGCTATTTTTATTTATGAAAATCACTATTATAATTCTCTTTACTAGATTCTATTGATTCTATATAATGTCACTAAACTAAAGACGTAACATATGACGAGAAATGCCTTATTAACACATTTAATATTTACACATTATTGTGAATTTTTTAACGCAATATTTGTGACAAGTTTGACTCGGCAATAAAAAATAGTCGACAGTGACTTGAAAAGTAAGTTTATTTGCTAATTAATAATGTTATCGTAACTTTAAGTTACGACTACAGTGTTTATTTTACTCACACGTATTAGAGTCACTGCATTCAGAAAACGCACAGTGAAATTTTATTTTTACAGATTTGTCTCTCTTAAAATAAATTATAAAGGAATATTTTTTTTTTATTCACAATTGTTTTAACAACGTAAATACAGTCATTGTAATACGAGACATATCAAAACAGTATACCAATAATAAACAATCACAGCTTTAGTTACACTAAAGTAAATAAATGCTTTATTTTATTTATTTACATATATAAAATGTGAATATATTTTTAAATAAACATGTTGTTTACTTTAATTGTCATTTTTTAAGTAATTAATACAAGGAAAATTAAAGTAAATTTTTTCTAGTAAGATCGTTTAATTGATGAATTTTTTTGGACCCAATTGAAAGTGAAGCATAATGATTGTTAATTTTCTAATTAAATAGTTGTTTCGAAAAAATCTGTTTATAACAAAATTTATACAAAAATATTCTTAGAAATTTAGATTGCTTTATATTCAATCAGTAAATTTAAATAAAATAAATATGTAAATAAATTCCTACGTACAGTTTTATATTAATGGATCACTTTTATACGAGTTTTAATGTTTTATAAAAAAAAAAATATTTATATCACATACCGAGAAGACAGTCTTACGGTGAAGGAAAACATCGTGATGCAACCTGGATATATCTGAAAAGAAATTCAAAGATATGTGTGAAGTCAACCAACCCGCACTGGGCCAGCGTGGTTGACTATGGCCTAGTCACCCTATAAGTTAGGGTAGGCTCTGAGCCCCTCAGTGGGGACGTATAGTAAGCTGATGATGATGATGATGATGACATACCGAGATGTAGATGACGAGATTATAGTGAATGTAGACTCATACTATTTTGTCTTTTCCCTAGAACAGAGATATTAATAGAAATTTAATATTATTATGCATTCGTAATTATTGACAGATTCTTCCAGCTATTTAACGCAAATAGTTTACAAATTGCTTAAACCCGGATCGTGATATTCCCGCAGTTCTCAGGATTTGTCATTTGGAAAATAGAGCGCATTCACGCTCTATTTTCATATTATTTGCTGAGATTAAACAGTTTTATGGATAAAAAATGAGGTTTTACGATTACCAGGTGCATTATATTGATAAATGGTAACCAGTTTTTTTAGATACACATACGTTTATGGGACCTATCCACAGTATCAATATACTGTGAGATCTTTTAAATGTTATAACATACGGTGTAGTCACTTAAGCGCTTGGAGCTTGGTACTAATTTGTAAAGAGTTAACTCTCACTCAGAGGCACCTTTAAAAGTGATGTAAGCAATACCTTGGCCTTATACCTTGGCGTATATCTCTTATACTAAATCCTACTAAATTAAATTCATCTCTACGACTCGTTTTTAATGACCATTAAAAGATGGTTACTGCGACAATTTTATATTTATTTATATATTTGAAATTGTATTTGTGCTGCTTGCAACGAGTAACAATTTTTTTTTAATTTTTTTATCATATAGTCTTTCTGTCCATAAGTCCTTACTGTATTGGGTAATTCCCGAAACGACTGAATCGATTTCGGCGGGACTTTTACTGGATGGCAGCTTATGTGTGTGGGAGTAACTTAAGCTATTTATTTATTCTACGCTGACAAAGTTGCAGACAACACCGAGTTAGAAATAAAAATATTGATTGTTAAGACATGATAAGTATATGTTGTTGCTGTATAAATGATTATGTAATCTTTTTCGACTAAGGACTTTTGTCAATTATGAACTAGTTTTGAGAACGAGCTTTTCGTCATCACATGTATTTTGCACTGAGAAAGTAGTAAAATATTAGCCAATGTCGTCCTTCAAAATAATACTGGTTCTCTGACGAAATTTTTTTTTTCTCAAAGATTTGTCGATCCGTTTTTGACCTGAATTCGATTTCGACATCGATTTAAATGCTATTTTAATTTGATAAAATAAAAATAATATTTGGAATGTTTAAAACTTCTAACTCGTGCATGTATTGTCTATAAGTTTACTTTAGTAACAATAGATGGTAAAAAAACGTTATGTATGAGATATGCCATGCCAACATACGAACCCAAAATTCTGCGTACCTCTAACCATGAATGTAAAGTAGTAATTATGTTTTTGTAACACATACCATTCACCGACTGAAACCCATTAGTTATTTAATGCACTTAAAATGTGAATCAGGGCATTTATTTAATTGCAATCGCCCAGACGAAACACCAGTCATTTTTATCAACATGTGAATGTTGTAATTGCAATATTTTAATTGACATTTAGACAAATAATATTTTTATACGTAGACAAGAACTAAGGAAGGATTTTGAAGATTTATCGCCTAAGTATCAAAGAAGTTAGTATGATGAAATATTTTTTCTTCACTGAAGTTGACGTTAACACTTCTATATTGGAATTGATAAGAAAAATTCCAAAATAGGCGTATTAACCAGAATTACTTGACTGAATTTGAATTTTGATACTTAGGCGATAAATCTTGAAATTCCTCAGTTCTTAAAAATTTAAAGTTGAAGATGTAAGTTTTTATTTTGAAATATTTTTCGATCAAAAAAACTTCTTGTCTATTTTTATGTTTTACAAGATTTTTAAAAATGTAGCCAATAACAAGTTTACTTATAATATATTATGTATGTACAAGCTCTCTATCAATGGCAATTCAAACGTAATGAGCTCGTTCATTGCTGTACTGAATTAATATTATATTTATTTAGACTATATTTCAATATAGTTGTTTGAAATAATATATTATGTTTCTCAGAAGTAGAAGAAAACACCACGTACTTTGATTTAATTTTTAATGTACTGTAAATTGACAAAAATATTTATATTCCAATTAATAATTACTTAAATGTATTATTTCACTGATTTCGTCGCCTTTAACACAGGATATTCTCATCGATGAAAATAAATTTTAAAATGGTGGAATTGGATCTTGATTCTTGTTTTGTTTAATTTTTGTATCAACATAGCCTAAGCAAACAACAAAAATATTGAATATTAATGTTTTCATTTTAGAAAAATCCACAAAGGTCTGTAGTTTTCTTTGGATATGCCCCTCCAAATAATCTCACTGGCGTCTTATCCCAATCAATAAAAAGTAATGGATGTCCTTCTAAGATTGAATCTTTTAAAGAACATCGTTTATAATTCTGTATCATAAATTCTACTCCTGTATTTTTATCTTTTACAGGTGAAACTATACGTGTAAGATCAATACTTCCATCTGGTTGTACATACAGATTGTGATTATGTGCTTGTAGGGACATACAAATTTTCAAACCGTAATATGGCGAACTTGTTTCACCTATTCTATTCAATTCGGGCCGACGTTTATTTATGTTTAATTCTTCACTCAGGGTAAGAGGTTCTAGATAAGTATCAGATTTAATGTCATTGCTATTATTATTTATAAATGCAAACTTTTCTTTATTATTAGTTTTTGAGACTCGATTTACTCTACCTAAAGGTTTCTGATCCCTCCTACGTTTTGGCAAAAAGCCACGATTGTATTTAAGTATTGAAAAAGAACCATGATTCGATTCATTCGAAACAGCCTTAGCGAGAGCGCGACCTTCAATTATAGATGGATCCTTATTGTCTGTTAAGAATTTCTGGATTTCAGGCTTATATTTCAGTCGCAATGATGGTAACTTTCTGTTTGCTTCTGATATGTCATTTCTCTGTATCAATCCAGACTCCAGGTTAACACGTCGTGGTGTATAATCGTTACTGTAAGTGTGGACATTACGCCATTTATTGCCGTGCATTACACTTCTGGTAAATAAGTCACTAGAATTGATATCGTCATTATATAACTCATTTGAGCTATTATCACGATCATTGATAAAATATTCAATTGATTTTATAAAAGGTAATATAGTGTGTTGATTACTTTTTCTACTTATGTCAGAATTGTATACATTTTTATTGTTTATGTTCTCTTTTGTTACATACGGATTAAATCTGTATATTTCATCTTTGTCATAATGTTTACTAGATTGTTTTCCATCAATATTTCGATAAATCCTTTGATCAGATTTTGATGTAAGGTTTTCACCTTCTTTTAGCGTTGGATTAAGAAACGTAATGTTTGAATTCCGATCTTCTAAATTTGCATTTGCATTAACAATACTACCGTTTATTTTTATTTCTCGTTTATCGAATTGTCTGCTGACGAAATTTCGTCTTTGGAATTTAAGAGGTTGGTGAACTTTCACTCCATTTAACTCTTTAGGTTTTTCATAGTCATCAGATATTTTAACGAGTGGTACATTCACTGGTACTTTGATAGTTTCTTTCATGTAGTAATTAATTCTTTTTAAATAGTTTAATACATTACCTGAAATCTTTGAGCCAATTTTTTGGTTAAAGGAATTTTCCGGGGGAAAAGATGTTTGAGCTGTAGATGTTTCCTTGCTTTCATTATGAACAGTGGTAATATTAATATTATTCCCATCATCATTTAATTCATAAAAAATATCATGATTTGGTTTGGTAGCTTTTAATGTCTTCCTGAAAATGTTTTTCTTTCTTGGTGGTGACAAAGTATTCCAAATTGATAAAGTAGCAGTTTTATTTTCTGTTTCATTGTTATCTGTAACTTCTATATTGCTTTGAGGTGGGTTTAGGTTATATTTAGATTCTTGTGTGGGTTCATTGACCATATTCCAAAAATTTATTTTATCTGTGGATCCTGTTTTATCTACTAAAGAGAAATCAAAAATATCTTTAACAATATTGTCCATAAAAGTAGAAGGCAGTGATGTGATCTCCAAGTTATTATTTTCACTGAAAGTATAGGGAAATTCATATCTTACATTAATTGGATTTTTTTTCGGTGTCGGAGGTAATTTGCTGGTTTCGTAGTTATTTTTTATTTCTTTAGAATCAAGTTTGCCGAGGACAATGTATTTTAAATTTCTGTTTCCAAACACTCTGTTTTGCAAGAAACGTTTCTGTGCGTAAAGTGGGTCCCTTTTTATGGTGTGATTTCTCTCTATCGTTGAACTAAGAATCATATTAACGCCAAATACTTCGCCTTCTATTCCGCTTGGTATTGCTGTAAGAATTTGATTGGTTAATATTTTGCTATTGAATTTAAAGTTGTTAGGTGTAATGAATGGCTTACCATTGCTAGTGCCATAGCCTATTATTACACTTCCACCACCGGGTAAAACGAAACCGCGAAGCTGCAAAAAAAAAATTTTTTCTTAACTTTGGCAAATTTTATTTTAGGTTATGTAGAATAAGAATTAAATTACAAGATTTACTTTTTTTTAATGATTTTTTACTTACACTCTGTAACGCTTCACAACTGATAAGTCTACCATCCATATAAAGAGCCCATGCTCCATAATCAGCCTGATACGATAGACAAATATGTTTCCATGAATCCCTCACAATGCTAACGGAAATCATAGATGGTGTCCTCTCATTTATTGAAACTTTCAAGAAGTGCCCACCAATTTCCAACCATAGCCTTACTACCCGATTGCCGTTAACTGGAAAATATTAATGTAATAATATTTAGGAACTGCATATTTATAAGAACGGATATTTAAAAACGGAATGACAATAGATATAGTTATATATCGACGATAACCAACCACATGACATGTCCCCGTAAATAAAATGAATCAATTATTTTAGCTCTAGTCTATCTAACCTAGTTATATCTAACCTTTACTCATCACTTACACACAGCAATCAATCGATTAAAAAATATTCTTAAGTAAAAAAAAATTCTCGACGATCAGAAAAATTATTTAAAAATTACGACTAAAAGTTTGTATATGTAATACTTATAGTACTTTTGCAGAGTTGGATAACAGCTTTAGGTGACTATCAAAGTGATATTTATCGCATAATATGTAAGACCATTCGAAGTTACATAACCTTACAACTTACTAAAATTAAGATTGATTTACTCCTGTCTATTATCAGCCTACATGTGCTGTATGTCGATTACTATGAAAAAAGATCAATTAGGCCGTGAAGTAGTCAAACGAGTACTTGTTAATTATGTATGTTACCTCAATACACCGATTACTTCTAGTAAATTGGAAATAAGGATTGCGAAAGTAGACCACGCCTATACTCGTACGTTGATACATCCGTCCGTACAATTTGCTTCATCGACTATTTTTTTATTAAATTGCGTTATTATTTAGCTAGTGTTTTAATTACTGTTTTAATTTTAATCAGCTTATTTTACTTTAAAATAAAAAAGGAGCGGTAACTAAAATTATCACCCTAATAAAGTCGATGTTCCGTAAAGCTATCGCAGGCCTATATTTAACGCCACACTGGGTTTTAAACAAGAACCCCTTAGTCGGTATTCCATTATTGTTCGAAGGCACACCGATCTCCGGGATAGGATCATACGTGTCAAAATACGATAGAAAAAGTAACTTCGATTCAAAATAAATTTATAATAAGAATACAAACTTTAACAGCCAGTGTTTATTTCAAAGGAAAAAACCTTTTTATTTTTTAAATAACAAATACGGATATTTTGAATTCGTATCGTGGGAAAGGTTTAAGTGTTTTTTGACCGCGAAATAACATAGGACTTTCGAAGTCGGCAACTTTTAAGTGGCTGTATCGAGGCTTAAATTTGGTATGTAACACATTCACCTAGTTAGATAAAAATTAGAAATCGTTGTATTTTTATTATAACAAATGATATTGAAAAAATGTTACTATTTTTTAAATTATTATTATTAATAAGTTTTTAAAGTGTTTGTAATTCGATAAAAGTGTTATATTATGAGGTTACACAATTACTTTGTTTATTTATTCATGTTTATTCGAAAGCTTAAACATCATACATGTTACCTCGAAACATCGGTATGTGACAGTTTTAACAAGGCTGTGAATTCGATCAACTAGTTTTATCAAGGCCGTTTGTGACCTTGCCAATATGCATATCAAAATTTATGGTATAAAATACATGTTCAATGTTTTTGACTTGCTGTTGATTTTATTCATATATTTTTTCCTGTTAAATTATGTGTATATTAGAGAAATGACAGAAAAATGATCGTAAATCGGTAATGTAAGCATCTAATTTTAAATTATTTCTCATTATTTTTCGAAAATATACACAACGTTAATATAAACTCAAACTGAACAATAATACTGTTTTCTAAATATTTTGTTTTGTACGAGTAATTGCATTGAAAATGTAAATACAAGACATGAGAACTCACTGTTGTTTCGACGTACTGAAATATTGATATAAGATTCTATTGTTAGTTTGTTTTAAGAGAAAAGATCACGTTTATAGTCACAGATGTTACATTTGTGACTATAAACGTGAATTTTGCTTCTACTATAGTTATGGCAAGAGTGGATTTAAATTGATGTACCTTTCACATTTTTTGAGAAGACAGAGATATACAACATGTTTTGGCAGTGTGATCTTACGGTTTTTTCTATGTTGTATAATTTTACATATAACATCGCTTACCTTATCCGTGAAAGTTGATGTTATAAATGAATAATATGCTATTTTAGATTAAGAAAAATGATTTAAAATCGCTTCATCGGATCGCCCAACAATTACTTACTACTTACTTTTTATGTTTTTAAAATATGTGAGAAATATATACATACCAACATACGAGAACAAGCCTTGTTCATTGTTTAAATCATATAATCGAACCCAGGTACAAAACGTGAACTCTCTTATCGGCGGAGTGTCGATGTCATATTGAATGAACTGAAATTATACGATACGTTTTTAATTTTAAAAATAAATCCCCCACTCACACAAATTACAAAATTTTCCACATGAATTTTGCATACAGGTCACGTGTTTTAGTAAACATCTATAACCAGCTGTGGCCCGCAACTCCATCCGCTCGGAATTTTAAAAAAAAACTTTATAAGTAGCCTACGTGTTCTTCCAGACTTTGTTCTATATTTATGCGAAATTTCATCGAGAACTATAAAGCCGTACCGGAGATACTTTCACACATCCATCCAGCCATCTAAACTTTTAAATAATAATAAAAATATAAAATGAAACCTAACCTGCGAGAAACCTTTCTGTGTTAGAACAATTTTGTAAACAGGTCTGTTGATGCAGCTGCCCAAAGTTAAAATACTCACTAGAGTCAATACTAAAAACCAACTCATTTCTTCTAACGAATTTGATTCTAAAACAAATGAATATCATTATTAAGAAATGTAAACAAAATATAATTAAAAATATTAACTATTCCACATTATATTACAACAATGCTTGTTACAAATTCCAAAGCTTGAAATAACAGTTAGAATCAGTCTAATGAAAAGATTGTGCCAACTATAATTGCATAATCCGTAGACTCTTGTTATCTAATCTTTTATAACTATTATTAAAGTAATCCTAACTGATTTTTTAAAATAAGTAGTATTAACTCACATGCGCTTAATTCCCCGATGTTTTGTGTTCATCGTCTGCTGAAATATCAACTACTGGCTCGCCTCCCCGTCCTTTGTTGATGTTATTTTTATGTTTGTAAATAAATCTATTATTTTCTTATAACAAATTTTCATGCTCTGAATACATGCCTCGAATTGATCCTCCTCTAGGCAACATTGAATGCAGTAATTACAGCTTACGACGACACTATAGTGATATAAAACAGAATCCAAGTATGTACGGAGATCTTCACTAGTCACTAGCATTTACTTTTATATTATTAAAATACGGACGTTATTCTGTCTGTCTATAAGCGCGTATTTGGTATACAATTAGTCTAGAGTCTAACAAAGGACATGGCTACTTTTTAATGCGAAAAAAGTGGTTGTAAAATATTGAAAAGTGTATGGAAAATAGTATTAAAATCATTATAAAAAATTAAAATATTGATAACAAGATAATAAATAAATCGGGAATATAAAACATGAAAAGAAACTCGGAATAAATAAGAAATGAAGCAGCAAACGCTGGCAAGCGAGAGTAAATAAAAAATATTCAATGCTTCGCCTTTCTGTAATATTTAATTACTAGATGTCGACTCCATCCGAGTGGAAATAAAAAAAAAACTTTATAGTTTATTAGCCTATTTGTTCTTCCAGACTTTTCTATATTTACGTGAAATTTCATCCGAGATCCGTAAAGCTGTTACCTTCAAAGAAACATCCATCCAACTTAACATTCGCATTTAGAATATTAGTAAGATTTCATTTCTTATTGATCACGAATTGTAATTAGTACAATAAAATAACGAATCATATCTTATTTATTTTGATTTCATATGTATGATGTACAAATGAAATCGAAACCAATGTTATGTCGACAATATACTGGCATCACTGATGTTGATTTTTACTAATAGATCTTAGAACAAACAATAAACAATTAACTGTGCGTTTCTGAGACTAAAATCTCCGTTTAAAATATATCGTCATCCCTGTCATTATCTTTGACATAACAGAGATAACAATATGTTTTAAACGGATATTTCGGTCTCAGAAACCAACGGTAAGACAACCTGTTCGTCTGTAACTTACACATCGAGCATAGTGTTTTATAATAATCTTTGCAATACTATATTTTTTAATTTATATTTGAAAAATGTGGTAATAAAATAAAATAAGTACAGCGTTATTAGTCTTTTAATCCATAATCTCAGCCTACCGACTGTAACTTGTTTGAAATGAAATATTTGAGTAATGTAATCTTAGAAAATCATTTGCTTGTTTCCTAAGTGAATGTTTTTATTTAATTTATTTGTTAGGTTGGTAGCATTTACTAAGTTATAAATTTGCTTTTTAATTTAATTTAAAATTATTATAAGACTCAAGTTCATGACTGCTCGTGGTTAACTGCGAGCGCATGTCTGAGCAGGTGTGCCACAAAAGGTGGAAAAAAATAGGGATATGATCCCCTCCCCACTGTCGCTTTACGCCCCGCCATTATTAAAATTATATTCGGAGTTTCAACAAGTATGACGTATACTATTTTTTCAATAGGTCAAGGCGCCTGCATACTACATGGGTACTCCAGCGCCCAGCACTCTGCCTCGAGGTGGTGCCATCATAAGGGCGTTCTCACCAGCCGCGCCGCCTGTACCAGCTGATCGAGTCAAGCCTATACCAACAAACGGTAAACTTAGACATTCATTGTAAATTTACATTTACATATAAAACACTACATTCATTGTACCAACGCCATTGTTTCCATTCATAATGTAATCTAAGTGCAAATGATATTGCTAGTACCATCTTTCGGTAATATAATGTTAATGAAAACGTCACCGTATGATGATTGTACGTACAGTATGCAATTTCGATATCGCTGCGAAATTGTTGGTTCGAATGATCGAATAAGGGTTTGAAATAGGTACAGACAGATTTGTATGTACATATATATCCCTCAGTGCCGACCAAGCCGTTGCGATACGCCCCCGGCACAGGTTCCGAGAGGTGTTTTCCCTTCGCCGACTGTCCTCGGGTGACAGAGCAGCTTTACACAATCACTGGTACGAATATCGGGTTCAAAACTTCATTTTGCTTCTAAGAATTAATTTGCTCGAAGCTTTTTTGTCGACTACCGCTAATGTCTGTGTTTTATGTCTATAAAATACTTACAAACGTCTATATTTATATATATTTCTTAACATTTGTTAGTCTTTATTAAAACTATTTTGAATATTTCTTCGTATAATAAAAAGTCTTCGTAAAATTATCATAGCTGTCGTTGCTTTCAATCAACATTATATCAGTGTTCCTGGTTTAAACAAAATATCGACATATCTTAATTTTTAACAATTGGCACAATGAATAATCAGCACAAAATTTATCGCATGCTTTTAATATGTAATTTTACTATCACACTACGTTACGTAATATTTAAATAAAATAAAAATATTAAACAATAAATTAAAAATTTCACTTTGAAATTATGTATTTATGCTGTTTTAACCCTGGCATATTAAAACCTTGGTAATAAACCTATTTGAAAGAAATAAATAAAAAAAATATAAAATTAGGAACATAGGTAATAATTAACTGTAACCTTCTATAGGAATATATGTAAAGGTAAATAAGATATGCAAGGTTTGGTTTCCAGGGCTTGTAATTTCGTTAGTGAATTCCTAATACGTATTTCAGGAGCTAATTCGAGTTCAGGGCTTACAGGGGACGGGTATGTGTCATCACCCGAGCGCAGCGCCTCTCGCCCGCCATACGAGGACCCCTATTACACACAGTTCTTAGGACAAGCTGCAAGAACTAACATCACACCACTTATCGATGAAGAGGCCAGGTATTTAAATATTATATAACATTTTTTATGAATTTTTCTATGTGTAAAGCGCAATTCAGTCTTTATTTCTGCTCGCAATTTCGACTTAAACTCTGTAAGTACGAGCCATCATAAAGATTGAATCTTTTCATATGTTCAATACATTAGTCAAATTAAAAAAAATATAAACAATTTGCAGTGATTCTGTAATTATCGACGATTCATATCAGTTGTATGGCGTCAATGCGATAACCACAGCACCGCGACCAATGCCACGACCACCATTCGATGCCAGGTAATAACGGAACATACAATGTTTGTTTAACTCACTTGCTGCATATTTTGGTTTTCATTAACTCAAACACATTTATATATGTTTATGGAGAATATATATATATGAATATACAATTTATAATTATCATTTGTTAACGCTGTGCTATATTGTGGCCACAATAACGGCAATGCGATTTTCAGTTGCTGGATGCGAATATTATTTGAACTTTTTATTTTTAATTAACTACTCTATAAAAATTAGGATTGTAGGAATGAGATGTGATATTGCAGATTGACAACACAAGTCGATGACATGCAACGTTTACGTGTAGAGAAAATGGAACGTCAGCTGGCGAATTTAACTGGCTTAGTGCAGAAAGCACTGCAGGTTCCCGGGGCCACGCCAGCCCCGGCAGCGGCGCCTCGCCAGGAGTTCCAAACTTACCAACCTAGACCGGCAACAACCGGTAAGAATTAAAAACAATGCTAGTAATGTTTTGTTATATAAAAAATTACCCTTTCTATTACTGATAGTTGTACAAAAGCAAATTGTTCTCTCGTGTTCCTTGAACTGAGATAAAACGTTTTACTGTACGGGTAATCCGTAAATGGAAATTCACAGTTGTTCTGGTTTTAACATCAAATACCCTGTTGAACAAATGAATTATTGTATTAAATCAAATTTGATATTACACGATAAAATGCAGTATTTTAATCCTTTTTTAATGCATTCTCAATTTGTTGACTATAATTAATTTACCCAAATATAATTAATATAAAGCCAAATTACATCCCGTTCTTTCGTTCTCTTGATGATAACGTTTAGTGGCTTTCCAATAACATAACACGGGTCTGTCAGTTATAAGAAATCTACCTTTGAATAAGTGTGAAACAGTCTGCAGAGACACTTAAAAGCTTGTCAGCTAAATCATAATTGCTTAGTTCGTTAATACGGCTTGCGTTTTCCTGCACTCAGATCCGGTGAGATTCACAAGCGAGGAGAGACCTCCCAAATTAGGGAGAGACAGATTTCGTAAGTTTAACTAAACGCGTTCGAAACAATCCCATATGCATTGCTAATGTATCGAAAAGCGACTTTTTTAAAGATGATAAATTTTAAACTTATGTTGAAATAAAAATGTATTATTTTATAGCTTTTTGTTCAATAATTGAAAATTGAAAATTAAAATTTATTTAAATTAAATCAATAGGTTAAAATGCAGATTTTTTATGTTAGCTATCTTTTTTTTTAATTTTAGATTTTTATTGGTTTTATATTTGCAAAATTTAATTTTGATTATATTACGCAAATATATTAATGTACCCGTATTAAACATTGGCAATGCATTTAGCGGATAACATTATCATGCTGAACGCCTGCTTGCTAATTCGTAAACCTTTTCTTTCAGCTTCCTTGTATAGTAAAATGAATTGTACTCGGTTGTGACTCCATTTGTACGTTACATTGCTTGTATATTACAATTTAGCTAAGACCACTAAAATAAAACTAAATCTCATTCATTTGTTTTATTTGTGCCTTTGTTGAAAATGAATCGCTAAGAAAGCTGTTGTTTATCGAATTTTTACGTTTAATACAGACTTTTGCAAATCGATGTATATATGTAAATGAAATTTGGTGTCCAAATATTATTTACAAAATGCTGTAAGATTTGTTAAAGTCAGTATATGAAGTAATAATCTATAAACGCATCACACAAAACATATTGACTTTTTATATTGCTGAAATACGCCTTTACGTAGCTAAGACACTGTTATCTTGTACTATAGAGGTTATTTGAGTTTAAGAATATTTTTTATTTTTCCGTAGATACAAAATGTATGCATCATTTGTGGTCAATTGTTATAATGTAAATAAAACGTAGATTATATAAGAAATCGTGTGAAATTTGTTTTTACATTGCTTTGTGATAGTTTTATACATTTTGTTCATGTTAAAATGTTACATGATATGCTCCTATTGTTAGTAGGTCCCAATTATTTATCATTTGTTAGTTTTCTTTTTTTTTTCTTAAATTGAATATCTACAAAGTTATTATATTGATGAAGCAATACTTTTAAACACTTCTAAATCACTTTAAATGTAATGAAAAATGTAAGAAATCGTAGCTATATTGTAATATATAAGAATATTTTTAAAAATCTTATACATCCTGTCCATTTTGAATAAAGTAAGGTTATCAAAATTGAATTGACAATTTATTATAGTTTTTAACATTTTCACGTCCAATATTTGCTTGAACACATCGAATAAGCACATACATGTCTATCTCCTACAACTGTAAAAAAATCACATTATCCCACTTTTAAAAATATACAAAATTGCACATTTCTGAGGTACAGCACAAAGGATTTATATGATACTTTAAAATAAATATTATTTCTCATCATATTATTAGAAACGTGTTGTCGAAATGTTAGACCAAATTTTTGTTTTTCAGAAAAATCTGTATCGTTTGAGAAATCAGTGTCATTCAGTGATGATCCTCCGGACATGAACTCTCCCAAACAACATTCTCCACAACACTCAGGTATGCTTACAAACCTTACCTCTTACTGTGAGTTTCCACTGTCAAAAACTAGTATTAAAACATTTTGTCATCCTCGCAATCTATGAAAACACAAGTGAAATGTTTTAATACTCACTGCAGTGGGTTTTCACGGTTTATAAGAACCTTCCAGAATGCTAAAAGTTAGTTGATAACCTGTAGAAGTAGGTAATTCCTATACCTATGTATATCCTACATAAATATTAAATATATCATTGGTGAAGGCTTGTAATGTAGGGTCCTTATACGTATATGAATATATAATTTTAAATAAAACATCAAATTAAAATACAAAAATTTATATATACGTCATCAATCTAAGTAAAAATTTTTAGTTACTTATTATTAATTACTATGTTTACTAGGAAATAAAGTATAATAATTATTGTATTATGTATCAACTTTTTATACATATGTTCATTATATACATTCCAACAAAACTTACACATTCAGATGACATTAATGATAGTAGATTACTTGTAAAATTTTAATCTAATCGATTTGTTTATGATCAAATGTTCATCATTTATAACGATTGCGGTCAGAAATATCTTTGCTGTTTTATTCATTTACACTGTCGTAGTTAAGATCATAACCATATTCATAATTCTTGTATTTGATTTCTTTCCGCTTACTTCTTTGCCATAACAAGCTGATACAAAACCAGCTAAACCGGCAATCAAATCATCCACATTGCCGAGGACGTCTTCACAAGGTAATTTGTAATCCGTTGTATTTTTTATGTATATACTTGGAGACACACAATATATCGAATGGCAGAGCTTCTGGAGTAATATGCTTCACATTTAATGTAGCTTGATACGCAAATTTATCAATTTATACATAATCTATTATTTATTATATGACTTTCATGTATTAATGTAAAATTTATTATTCTAACATGTTTACTACTTAATTTGTTATCGTATTTATTTATTACCGGATTCTAACCCTCAATAGAGAGTTGATGGTTGCTTGGTGGAAACACTTTATTGCTGATCTTTATAACCGGTTATTTGTACGCTTATAGAGAAAGCTTGATTTAGTGTTACATGGATGTTGATAAAAAATGTGTTTCCGACGTTTATTATATTGTTTGCATTGCAGAACGTGATCGATTGAAACCAGCACCTCCGCCGAAACCCGCCGGGCTCGTTAGCCAGCAACTGCCATTAGCCCCACAGAGAACGTATACATTAAACGTTGGTCCTGACTTTTTCAATCAGTTGCGAATGCTCCAAAAGCAAAGTCACGATCTCAGAATCGAGGTTAGTTTCATAATAGTATTTTAAGTTCCCATGATTTTGCGAATGTTTGCGAATACAGCTCATGCGATTTATGTTATTGCGTTTGCGAATTAGCTAGCGTTGTCTTCAATATTTGTTTGTCTTCGAGATTAAAAGTCTTCATTTGGTTCGCAGACAAGAAATTTGCGGCGCTCCACTTTGTCACAAGCTATTCAAATGAGACAACTTATGGCCGACACAATTGTCAAGATCGGTGCTATAGCAGCTAGTTACTGCGAGAATGATCCCGATTCAGTATGTAATATTCATATTCAAAAGTCAATTACATCTCCTCTCTCGTCTTTTTTTTCATATTATGTAATATAGTTCATTTATAACGTATTATTCTATTTACGCAGTTGTCAAGGGAGGAAGAAATTTACAGACAAGATATGTTGCTCCTCGAGAATGATCTTTATGAATTGGAAGCAACAGTCGAGAGACTACGTGGTCAAGCTGCGAACAGGTAACTTTTGGTTAAAAAGTTAAGTTTAATATAAACTTCGACTATCACACTTGTTTGTTTCGATTTGTAGGGAAACTCGCGTGAACATGGCAGACATCGAACGTATTGCCATGGTGCTGTCAAAGAGCAGTAAAACTGTTGCTGATTGGAAGCTTAAATTCCCAATACTACAAGATACTATGAAAGTTAAATTAGCATCGGAAATGGAGAAAGTAAGTAGCAGCGGTATTTTTCACACACCTACATATACGTATTATAATTACATGCGTGACGTTGTATGGATTGTTGTCCCAACAGGTTGTGCGTAAAGAAAAAATGCTTGAAGATGAACCAGAGCGTCTTGAGCTTGCCTTACGTCGTTGTAAGAAATTAACAGGCACTTTGGTTACCCTTAAAAGGTATTTTAATGAAACGTATGATTTTATTTACTTGCAATCTTCGATATTATCGAAACGTTTAACGTTGATTTATCTAACGAACCTTAATACTGTACTTCGGTATTCCTTTGTAACGTCCTTTTTTAGATTTTCGATTTTCAATTCAATTATTTTTATCGAGTGTTTTACTAATATCTATAAAACTGGAGCTAATTGTTAACAACGATATATATAGATTGGCCTGTGTGCAAGAGCAACGTCTTCCTATCACCGACGGCCGCACTTCCCCAGGATCTTCTCAAAGCTCTTCGCTCACAGCTGGACCATCCTCTGAAGAGTTCACTCCGGAAAGTACTTGCCACCTCGCGACTTCTCACAATAAGGTAAAGAGTATAATCTTGTCTTATGTCAATTGAATTTTTAATGGAAGAAAAACAGTTTCCTAAATCCAAATTGAATTTAACTACAGATCATAAGCATAGATATAATCCAATTGAAACAATTTTCTTCCTCAGAATAATGAAATATATTTAAAAAAAAAAATGAATATTCATAGAGTATTTTGTTTACAGACGCATTAAGCAGATCTTCATTTTAATATAATTTTCAGACGTTTACATCATTAAATAATGTTTATCGCTTAACAATTGCAGGTTTGCCAAAAGTTTAAAATTTGCATTTTTTTCCAACACTTATTTTTGTTTGCGTTGAGTAAAGTTTTATATTTTGCTCCCCGTCACACTGACGGCTTTTTATATATTCCCTATTATATTTACGTAAAGAACATAGAATATAATTTAGAACAAGACATTTTTTGCTTCTTTAACTATCTATGCATGTACCCTTTTGTTTTACTTACTCCAAGTCACGTGCACCTCTCTATTATTATGTAGGTCGGATAGTTACTCTCCTTTTCACTTTTTCTAGATAAATCCTAGAAGTAGTTGCTTATTATTTAATTTAGACTAATTCTTAAATATTAAAGTTGTTTTGATCTAGAACAATTCTGGAATGATATGGTTTGTACTAACAATTTCCTTTGTATTCTGAATGTTGCTGTGTAATCGGCCTTCAAATTTTAAGTGTGCTTACGAAATGAAATGCTCCATGCATTTCGAGGACTTCGTTACAGCACAATACCTAAATTGAATTCGCATCAAAATTTCAACGTATTTTAACATTTAATATGATCATAAAGTTTTCATCACGCTCTGTAGTATTTAGTAATAAAAAAACTTTCTCTCAGTTTTTACACTCTACTGCACTCCGAACAGTTTTCATACAACATTATTCCATGTTTTAAATGTTTACATTTCTTCACGTTAATTTTTATAAAATTTAAACACACAATCAAGTGTTTAATACGAAAATCATTGGTAATTCTTATGTAAAAATGTACATTCAACATTTAACTGTAATTTGATTTGGTGTATATTTTTTTAACAATACAAATTAAACTTTTATTATTCAGAGTGTGATGATTAAAGCTTAACAGAATACAGCAAAGTTTAAAATTCTTTTGCACATTTCCTGCAACCATTGCACTATCCGTAAACGTCGTAAAAATGAAATACCTTGCTTCCGGAAAATAATGCCAATTTTAATTAGAAATCTGCCAAAGGTGTCAAAGGTTTGTTAAGAATGGGTGAAAGATTATTTCCATATTATTTGTGTAACATGTTTTAAGTAACATCGGACGAAAAAATCAGAATTTAATTTTTTTGAAAACGTATTCCGTTTTTGTTAAAAAAAAATAGCAAAAAATTGCAATCGATTAATTGCATCTTCAAAATTATTTTATAGCTATATTTGTGGACTACATTCTGATGGTCTATAATAACATTTTTCTTGTATTGTGAAATGATATTTACGTTGTGTTATCGTGTTGTTTTAATGATGGATTTCATCGTCTTTTTTTCCGTCATGGTACCCGTCAGTTCGCCTGGAGACAGAGCCAATACTTCCGGAAAGCCATAGTTATTAACGAGTAATAAATCTCTTCGTAATATATCTATTATTATTATTATTTTATCATTATTATATTCATAAAGAGCGTTTTGATAATTTTTCCAACGTTTTTATTCCGTCCGTATTTTACTTTATTATATTTTACTTTTTATTATTCATATATTTGTATGTAAATTGACACGATTCGCTAACTTTTTTTTAGGCATGTCGATGCACAAGTACACGATGCTTTAGCAATATTATGGTTCAAAAACTCAGACTTGTGGAATTTAAGAGATTAAAAACTAAATTTTGAAATATTTTTTCCAGTTCTAACTGTATTGAAAGAATCGGTACGCATGCATACTTATATTTACAATATTATTTAAGACAATAAATTGGATTATATTGAAGTGTCATTGCAAAACGCACTAAATCATAATATTTAGTACTAGAATTTATTTTTAATACTTACATTGGCTTAAAATAGAGAGAACAATTCTATTTTACTGTGAGTTAGCACTGCGACTACTTATGAAAACATAATGTTATCTCAGTTTTGTCAGAAAGAATGAGCGAGAAAACAATATGTTTTTGTACAGAATTGTCAACAGTGGAAGCCCATAATTAGATAGTGCTGCTGTTAATGACACAGAGTAATTTATAAATAAAATGTCACAACTTTCAGCTATTGTAGTGTACATTATAATTTTGTCCCTTATTTATTTTTGTGATGTTAATTTTAATTCAAAGATGAAAGTTGTGCGATAATCGTGGCCGTTCATCGATTCGCAGCTTTGTTTTAATAGATTTAATATTGGATTGAAGTAAATTAAATGCAGACTGGAAAGAGCAGTGTGTATGAACCATAAAATGCATGTTGCATGTATCACGTTTTACTTCAATTCTGTTCAACAAAACATTCATTACCGTGAGTTACCACTGTCAAATCAATAAAATAAAATCAATTAATTGTAGAAGAAAAAAATAGGTTGATAAAATGTTTTTGTACATGGAAACCCACGGTTCGATTTAAACTCGAATCTAAATGTTTTTTTTTTTTTTACTACAAAAGATAGCATTCATGAAAAGATGCTCTTTATTAGTTTTAATAGATCATTTGATTTGTCTATCAAAGTATATTTTCGTTGATTATCACTTATTTTATGAATGCTATTTCTCTTTAAATAAATGTACAATATATTGTATTCAAAGAAAAGAAGGTAGTTTTTTTATTTAATATAAATCTAGATGTTTAAGATTTGCATGTTGTATTTGTTGAAATGATTGCTTCATAATAGTTTGTGCATTTTGCTGTTTTGTTTTTGTTGCAGCACATTATCAGTAGAAGAAGCAGTTCACAACCTAGAACTTCAGGAATACAGTAAACTTCTAAAACCTCTTCCTTCGATTTCGTCCCACCACTATCATCACCCTCTTTTCAATTTCTTTATCTCTATATTTCTAATTCCCCTAAACCCTGTAGTCATTCACGCTTTCTCTTTTTAGTCACTCACCAAATTTATTCCTTGTTATTATTCCTTAAAAAAACTTTGTGATTTTATAATTTCCTTTACAATCCTACGCCTTACTTCACTATTTTAACTGAAATCGTGATATGAAATAGACTAACCCAAGCATCTGGAGCACAGGTAAATTGTTCTATATTCTTTGATCTTTAACTGCTTCAAATATATTTTATTAATATTGATTGGTATATAAGAGAGCACAATGGATAATTATTAACGGTTTAAACTTTCTTAGTAGTTTGCAAATCACTTGAGAGCTTCAGTTTTATTTTGGTTGTTGACACTTATCGCTGCCGCAGCGACATAGACGCATCATTATAGTAGAAGGTTATGGAAATTAAAAACACATTAAAACACGTATTTAAAATTTTGACTAATGGCAAAATCGACACAATTGTTAAGAGCGTTATTTCTAAAAGTATTTTCTGCATTTTGATGTATCACCAAATTTAAATAAATATAAATCTTTCTTATCACAATAATTCGAAGATGTTCAAATTATTTTATAAGTATCGTCTTATGATCTTTTGCGTTCGCCTGTACCCTCTATCCATAACGTCACTATTTCGGTTTGACTTACCACATATCATAGGCAACTACACCTCCCCTTTTTTGTAGCCAAATAACTGACTATTCTTATAAATGATAATATGTTTTTATATTTTTTTATAAATTCAGAAACCACAATGAACTTCGAAAAAGTTATTGGCTACAAAAAAGTCTCATGTATTTATTTCATTACAATTTTTCTTTTGAATGATTGTGGAAGCATTTAATCTAGTATATAAATAATGGTGGGTACTGAGTGCAATCAATGGATTTATTTGAATGAATGTTATAAATGTTTTTGTTCAATGTTTTTTAATATTTCATGAATGCGAATTTGCAGTGAAGATGTTTCATTTGTAGCTATGTAACTGGCATCTAATTAAATCTGATTAGTACGTACATTGCAACTTCGCGTTTATAATTATCTTTGATAACTGAACACGGCTTTAAAAATAATTGAAATAATGTACAGGGCACCGGTGGCGTCATCCCCATACGAACAACAACGAACAGAGGAACAACAGACGTGCGTCCAGAGAATGCCCTCGACGCGCTATTAGATGAACTGCAAACCTTTGCTAAGCCTTCGGAGCGCGCGGCCAGAACTGAGGGCCCACTACGCCGACTGCACTCGTACCCAAGCGGCAGCGACACAGATGCCTCGCCGCCGGTCAGAGCTCGCGGTCAGCATCCACCGAAGCCGCCGGTCCCTGAGCGACATCCAGAACTGCTGGCACTGGCCGCGCGGCGCGCCCCGCCACCTCCGCCACCCAGGACGACTTCTCGCTCCCCCCTTGCCTCCCCCACCTCGCCATCCTCCCCTCGCGCTGATTCAGATTCCTGTCGCTCAAATCACGAGTCAAATTACGACGAGAAGGGCAACTCGCGTCAGGCGGTTCTTGAACAACGACACCAGGAACTACTAAAAAAACAAAAGGCTCTCCAAGAGCAGTACGCGCGTTTACAAATGATTCATAGAAGCGGTCCTACTATACCACCAAATGTTCAACTTGAGCTCAAAAAAACTGGTAGCGAGTCAAATCTCCTAACCAAAATGAATCTAAATCTTGCGCCAGCCACCATATCCGGCAGTATGACGCATTTAGCAACCGATAGTGAAAGAAAGAGAAATGAAATTAGTGATACTGAAGTTCTGAGCCCGCAACCGAACAAGACGCCTGATGCGATGCCCACCACGAATAAAGTTTACGAGACTGACATACTGTGACCACATAGTGATTGCTTTTGATATTTGTATAATAATTTTGATCCCAATTTTATACATCTTCTATTAGTAGCAATGACTTATTTTATATCTCTGACATTTCTAAAATCACAATTAGTGTTCAATAATATTAGCGTATCATACACAAGTTCGAGGCATCATTCTGTGCCGCATATCCACAGAGTATTTAATGTTAACAGTCGATACTTTCTTATAGTATATCCCTGTAGGCTTCCCGCTTTATTGGTCGGGCTTCGAATATATCATTATAGCTAAAATCGGCATAATAAGTAGTCACTCATTAATAAATGTTTAATAATTATGGATTAAAATCAGATATCAAAATTTTAAAAAAGGATGTTTTCGATCTTATAATTGTTTGATAAATAATTAGCCTTATTCAATAATGCAATAGATTAATATTGTACAATCTACTTTTAATTTAAATTCAAATTTTTAGTAAAAATCAAAGTAAAGCACGTCGAGGCCTTACTTTAGAGTAATCAGGGGCTTGGCACTTTTCTGGCGTCTTCCATAATTTTACATCTTACAAAACGACTCTTTATAATGCCTGTTTTCGCTTTAATAAAAATATATTAATAATAAATTTACGATCGTTAGAAATCCAAACAAAATGCTGCAGGCTTAATACTTGAATAACAGTCTGAGGAACATTATTGGTAGGTAATGATGTCCTTCAATCGATATCAGATAACCGCAGACAATACGCTCTGATGATCACAAATACGCGTCACTGATCCTTATTAAGTAATACAATTTCCGTAACTAATTTATATTTACATATGTCTTTATTCTAATGTTACCTAAATTAATACTTTTGATTAAATTTGTTACCATTAAAATTCCTAAATCTCTGTTATGTTTTGCGAATGTCCTATTTAAGTGAAAATATTCCCTTTAACGGATATCTTACTGTATTCTACCCATTGTATATATTTAATCCTTATCTTAAGCTCTTCGTCTAATAATATAGAACATTAAAACTAACCTATTCATATCTTTCATCCATTACCAAGTCATGCATATAATGTGCCAAATTAAAAAAAAACCAATACATTTGAATTAGCTTATTTATTGATTTATACATCGCGCGCCTTTTAGAAGTACATGGATAATTTCTGGCACAACGAAATTTAAGTATATTTAGTAATTATGTGTCTAATAGCGAACTATTTAATATTTTTGACGGCTTAAATATTATCATTTATAAAATTGAACTCCTAAGTAAAAGAAATTATGTCGTATTAAATTTTGGTAGTAACGAAGGAATGGTCTAGCGCTTTGCAATACTTGGTACGTTCTGATTTGCATTATAATACATTTCGACTTATTCGATGGTAATGGTTACATCTTATAAGATGTAATTCTTTTCGTCGCATCGATTTTAGAATATCTACCAGCTAATTACAACCGAATGTTAACTATAATGGTGTATGTCCACTGATGTACATGAAAGGAACAATCATATCGTTATCCCTGTTTTGTTTTAACACAATGAGAGGGATGACTATATGTTTTTGTACCTGTGTTTCGGCAGTGGAAACTATAGCTACAACATTGGTACTCGCACTTCAACCGTCAATAATATTAGTATAGTTTATGTTAAACATTACTCGCTTAAAGATAAATAGTAAATTGATAGACAAATTGATTGATTATTGAAATAAAGTAAAGAGTGATATTGTATAAAAATATTATGTGTTACGTATTATTATTTTTTGACTCAAATATGTCTTAGAAAATATTTAGAGTCTAGAATTTAGATGTAGTATCCACGTATGAAATATGATATATGCGCTTGCCACTGTTTTTGTAACACCTTGCACTCATCGCCTCGTCTATTTCAGAAATGCTTACATTAAGTTTGTTATAATTGAATTTAAAAAATACAATGATAAATATATATTTTTTAATTTAAGTAAAATGTTATAATTTACATTTTATTACATTTAAATGAGTTTAAACTTTACATAACCAGTGTTTCGACGGCACGCGGCATCAAGCGCTTTTTTCGTTATATGTATTCGCATACAATAATTAAGCACATAATGAGAAATTAATCTTTATGAAATGTAGTTTTATGCAATTAACCGATGTTATATATATTTTATTAATATAAAAAAATATATTTATTATATATTTGTGATGTTAATTTTAACAAGGGCCGATATTCCAATGTTCAGATTAGATATCTTTAAATTGCCTTGTTATGAAATATTTTTACGTACAAAATTCACATAACTTTAAAACATCAACTTGAACATCGAATTTAAGCTTGCCACAAAAAAGTCTTTTTTTATAATCTAAATAAAAAAAGTCGAATCTAAACGGTCTCTAACAATTTATGACCATTTGCTTTAAATTTGACCTATCGTATTAGCAATCGAAAAATTGCGTACAATCTACTAGTCTCATAGATGTATTTTTGTATTTGTTCGCAAATTGTTCATATGTTTATTTACTTCTTGTAATTATCATCATTGATGTAAAGCCATTAAATGTCGGCCCTAAAAAAATATAGTTCCAAATTCGTTCATACTTTGAAATTTTATACTTATCCACTATTTCTCACAACGCTTCTAAGCTGTTTATTTATATTTGTTGTTTCTTTTCGTTTAATACGTATTTATATGAGGAATCATTTTATGTTATTTCAAATATTTTATTAAATGTATTTCTATTTAGGATAATTGAAACCGTTAGTCTCTTGTTGGTTTTATTGTTTCTCTGTATACTACAAAAATAAAATTTGGTTTTACTCTATATCTATCTTTATATTTATTTTATTTAAGAGTTGTTAATGATTTAATTTACTCAAAAAATATATTCTATAGGGTGTTTTTTGCCAATCGTATGTATTTCATAAGATATAACTATGTTAACATGTGTTTTTAATGAGGTTAAGAATATACAGTATGTAAACATTCTGACGAAGTCTCTTGAATATTTTAAAAGGATTTTAAAAGTTTTTTTTAAGATTACGATTAAATTGTTTAAAAATTTCCTGAGACATTAAGACTTAAGAGATAAAGTTTCAATTTTCGTAACATTTTACAACTATTGCTACGTTACACGGAAGAAGTTTTATTTCTTCTCACATTTAGTGGATTTGGTTCATTCTCAAATGCAATTCAAACTCGTTTGAAAATTGAAATGAAACACCATTTATGTCAGAAAAATCTTAACACATTAAAAAAGATACTTTACTTGGCACCATCTTGGGACATCCTGTAAAATGTATGTTACATCACAACTATCACATATAATGTAATTTATATATTTATTATGCGATACTTATGTATTTAAAATATTTGACTATATGTCAAATGTATTAGATATAAAAATACTTTCACATATTGCATTACTTAGTCTACATAAGTGGGTAATAAAATAATAATAATAAATTAAACTAATAAGAATCCATTGCTTCCGAGCAATTTGAACTGTTTATAGGAACTTATGTCAATCTACAAACTGAATACGAATATGAACTATTTTGTAATTAATTTTTAATTCCTATTTAATTAATTGTCTATATAATTAAGAATTAGTTTGATTAATTTAATTAATTTTTATTGACATCTTTATTTCAGATAAAATTATTATGTGCCAAATATATTCAAAATTGTTTTATTCAATCGAAATTTAATTATTTTTCAATTACAATATAATTGATTTATAGCTTAAAGCTGTTAGAATTTTGTTTTGTTACAGCCTTATACCTTATTACTTTCTATTACTGTTTACTTATTATGGTATATGTTAATTATGAAGTTATACCAACATAGCTTGGAAATATTTTAATGTGGGTTTAAATAAATATATACACGTCAAGTTAAAAAACGTCTTTTATTAAAAACCCCATAATATTCAAAAAACAGTTTTTTTTTTTTTTGGAAAGGAAGAATAGAATTCTAGCTCCATTGTTCTCTTTGTGTTACAAACTTACAACGCGATAATTTCAATAAGTCATATACATATTTCAACTCGTAAGGAAAGAGTTACACCTTCTATGGGATATACATATATGTAACTTTTTTCGACGAAAAAGTCGATTTGTGGTAGACATCTCTGTAACGGATTTGTATGCTAGAATTGAGTCGCATTTTTCCCCAATCTAGTTAGAACAATTCATCAAAGTAAACGTAAGCCCTGGTACTAAAGATGGAGCCGACATACGATCGAAGTTGCAATTCTGACTTTAAGTTAATTAAAGGTCATCTAGTCTTCTTAGAAACTTATTGAGTAACAGAGAGTACAAAGTAAATTATTTTTGCAAAGAAATATAAAAAAGAAAAGATTTTAAAAAATCCGACTGACCTCACTCTATATTACTCTGAACATAAAATACTAGTAGTAAAGTTATATTATGTAATCTATATATATAAAAGAAAGTCGTGTTAGTTACACTATTTATAACTCAAGAACGGCTGAACCGATTTGGCTGAAAATTCATGGGTATGTAGTTGAGAACCAAGATACGGACATAGGTAACTTTTTATCCCGTTTCCTTTTTTTTTTAAATTCCGCGCGGACGGAGTCGCGGGTAAACGTTAGTTATAAATAAAAATAACTGCTCATTCGTTATAAACTTCACGCGTTGTCAGTCGGACAAAAACAGATTGAGTGACAGCTTTTCCAATAACAGTTTATGTTTATTGATTTAATGTAGTCCGAAAAGTTATTACACAAATATAAAATATTTCAATTTTTAATATGGTTTTAAGCTCTCTCATCTTTCAAAATGTTATATATTGGTAATAATAATGGCAACGCGATTACTTCTCTTTGGAAAAAAAAAATCTGAACACCCTTAAAGAAAACTCAAAATGTTTTAAGCGTCTGAGTAGTGCCTGCAAAGCGTTACGCAACAACAATCAAATTATAGCATCAAGATATGAAGAACACGGCTTAAAGCCAGGTTTCACCGTGTATTTCTGCGAACGAACTTAGACTTCGCTGTAAGAACGTCACACATTGTCAAACGTACTTGGCTGGATTCAAACTAAAGACCTGCAGGTTACAAGTGAAGTGCTTAACACGTGAGCCACCGACGTTCTCCAGACATTCGCATTTATATTAGTAAGAACCTATATACATATACAGTAAGAAGTAAGATTAGTAAGATTGCATGGCTATATTTTTTACTCCTTATCCTATTAGCGGTCTGCGTTTTATCGCAGAGTTCCACAGTGGAACTATCTTTAAGCCGGACATAATCCCGATCCGGATCCAGAACCTGGTAAAGTTAATTAACGAGCACGGTTTCCTATGAAAATATTTTAAATTGTTTTATTATTTTTTTATAATATGTTATTATGAAATATTTTTTATTTTTCGATTAATGATATTCAGATAAACTAATACTGCAACGATGTTCCGCGTTATTATTTTTTTATAAAGATTGATCAATTAGTAAAAAATATTTAGCTTATATGAAATGAATGAATGAATGAAATGGGGTAGACTTAAAGGGATACTACTAGGGTCCTTTATGAGCTGGACAACTGGACATGGTCTACGTGATCCGGCTTGCGGACATCCAACAGGGAGAACACTTGTCGTCTGTATGTAGGGTTTCTCAGAAGATGTTTTATGACGCTGAAGCCCAGACTGAGTGTGTCCTGAGTAGCACGGAGAGCAAACTGAGGGAACAGTACCACAGGGTAACCGCCGATTGATCTGTTGATCAACAGGAGGACAACCATCCACTCGTCTGGTTGATTTATCATATCAGGATGTGTACTCCAGAAAGCCCGAGTCGCTTCCAGCAAAGTTATAATGTATGCGGGTATGGGAGACAAGTCATCCCGCGCTATCGATGCCCCGCTTGAAAATAAGCCTGCGAGTACTGTATTAATGGTGTATATTGCTTGGTTGGCTTCGCTGGTCAGCCTTGACACCTTCTTTAGTGCGCCGCTAACCTGCACACCATCCACGAAGTATTTCCTCCCGTACTCGAGTAGCCTTCGGGACCTTCAGGACTCGGGCACTTTAATCAAGATGCCTCTGTACATATTCCCCCTAGAACTGTAAGAACTGTAATGCGTAGGAGTCTGGGGTGAGGTCCCTATCTTCCAGGTAACTTTTGGAGGGGATCCTCAACACAATGACCCGGTTATCCCCCTATCCTAAGAGGGTTGTATCACAGAGGTGGGCCGCTTTCAGGATGATTAATATGGTGGCTAGGGTCCAGCCTTTCTATCATAGGCCCTCCTACCAGGCCTCTGGTCCTTTGACACACCTGGGTCCGGCTCACCGTTTACACATTGATTAGGGATGCATATCTGTCTTTGAAGAGGAGTGTTGATATTAAAGGGAAGACGTGTGTAAATTTGAATACAATATTGAAGCCGAATAGATCATCCAGGCTACTGAACAGGAACCTAGTGCACAAGGAGGAGAAGTCGATCACTATATTGACATACTCGTGCTCTCCTCCTGGGCAGCTCATCATATTTAGGGTTTTTGTCAGCTGTTCCTCAGTCAGTGGATTGATTGGTGTTTTATGTATTTAAACACGATCTCGGTGATGTTATTATTTTCAGTGACGACCTGATAGGCATGCATCTCAGGTGTCATTTTCCCATAACAGCGAGCGTCCGCCTCCTTGAATTCTCTTTCCTTAGGGACCGCGACGATCACTCTCTAATCGTGGGCACGATCCCCTGATCGATAAGGCTGATGATTTCCTTACAATCGAACGTCTCGGTGGTTTTAAACGCCTTGCTATCATACTCGTACATATATCCACTCTGGCAGTTTGGGTATGATAGCTTTGCCCCAAATGATATCTATTGTATCTATTTGGTAGTTGAATTCGAAGTTCTTGTCTAGCATTACCTCGTTTAAGTCTTCCAGATCCCATCTGTGCGATGAGGACTCTCCCCATTCGTTTGCCAGGTAACAGGAGCGCAGGTGGGGGTTCACATTCGGGCTCACATTCAAATTGGGCCTCTTTTTGTGTGTTTTGTAAAATTGCCTGATGAATTCCTTTTTGAAGGCATTGTTTATAGCTACAGCTGATGGTTCCAGTCCTCGTTTCAAGACGGTACACTTCTCAATCCAGCTAGCGATAATTGACTTCATGTTCACAATCCGGTGGCCCATCACTCTCCACAACCCCGCCAGCTCAAGTCTCACCCACCTCATGTTTTAATTGCTTTATTTGCTTTGCTAGAAATTAATTATGACTTATATAATAAAAACCTTTGGTTAGAAAGTGGATTAATGAAAGAGATAAGTGGAGGTCGGATTTACTATTCAAGCAGCTCAAAGCGGAAGATCCGGGGGAGCATAAATTAGCGACAAAATTACATTTCATAACCTCAAAAAGCAATTTTAATAACAATTCTATCAATGGGTACAGCTTTTTCCATCTGTAGTTGCATATTATGAAGTAGTTACTTCTTAGGCATTCTCTTTGCGTAGTTGCATTACGGATTTGGAACTCCATTTTTAATATTTAATTCCGTCACAGTCTTAATACATTTTATTCAAAAAAGCAAAAATGAGAAACAATAACATTCACAGATTAAACAGTCTAGACAAAATAACAACGTGTGGTACTTATACAAACGTTTAGTCAGAACTGGACTGGCCTGTCCCAGACCGTCCACACTGCCAGTTGCGACGGAATGGCAGAACTGGCTTGAAAAATAGAACGCCATCCCAGTTATCGGTCAGACTGGCTTATTGGGTTCCCATGGGTGTCCACATTAGGCCAGCTGTATGTTAGCGGTGATATCGAGCGCGACTGGCCTACTGCACTGGTCTAGTGTGAACGGGGTAAAAAAACAAACCAGACAGTAGACAGATAACGTAACGTAACGTAGATGGTTGGAAAGGGGAAGAAGACTAGAATTGACCCTCATCAACGAACTGAACTTACGAAACGCGGAAAAATTTCCTATCGAGTCCTGTCATCTGTGAGGTCGTATTATTGCACTGGTCGAGGAGACCATTCGTGCGAGCTATACCAGCGTTAAAACTTGTTAGATATTATGATCAACCTGTGTCTGTCCTCTGCTGGACATTTCCTAGTTCCTTCCACATTATGCGTACATGTCATCTTCAACTCAAATTTAAATAATACGTTGCATAAAGTTTTCGCAATCCGAATTCTTAGTGTTTATTTGTGATTTCAACATCTCAAGGCTCATTTTTCCTCTTTCTTCTTTCGCTTTTTACTTCCTTCGCTATAGTATACAACTTATTATGCGAACAACAACAAATCAATCTCTTCAGATACTATATTTTCCGAGGAAATAGAGCTTTTTTTCTTTCTATATATCTGAGCCAAATTTAATCAAAATCCGTACAACCGTTCTGGTTTATGCTGGTGATAAAAATCCATCCATATGATCTTTCTCAATAAATAGGAAAAAAGTTTCCTCCTTATTTTGGCATTTTCTATCAAGGGTAATAAGTTTTATATGTTGCGTAAAAGAATCCGTATTACGAGTGATACAAACATTCTCTCTGAGTGTTGAAACACGACTGAGACTGAACTGTGCGAATGAGATGGCTATAACAAGAGGGACGGGAACTGACGGTTAGGTGGGGGTAAGATATGTTACCGTAAAATTATAACCATTGATATTTTGTTATCTTTATAACGATATTAAACTGAGACAGGTATTAGGAAATCCGGAAAGTGACAAGCATGCGTTAATGAATGTGAAGACACGAGGGAAGTGTGCCAGGACTCCGCCAAAAGGAAGACATCTCTTTCGGTCTCATTATGTATTATGATCTCTTTATGTGTTGTTTTTGTAGCTAGAAAGTCGGAAACTTAACAAAAAATAGAAGAAACGAAGAAACTAGGAACTGTCGACCTCAAAATTTAAATTCTAATAACTGGAGAGCGTCGGTGGCTCAGGGTTAAGCACCTGATTTACAATCTGCAAGTCCTGGGTTCGACCCCTGCCATGTATCAATATGTATTTCAATTTACATATGTACATTTATACGACGTCCTTACGATGAAAGAAAACAACGTGATGCAACCTGCACATATCTGCGAAGAAATTCAAAGATATGTGTCAACGAACCAATCGCACTAGGCCAGCGTGTTTGAACTGTGGCCCAATCACCTCAAACTTAGGGTACACTCTGAGCCCCACAGTGGGTACAGTAAGTAATTTTTTTTCTTAAATTTTTTCTGCGTATCTTAATTGGTTTAGCAATATCGTGTATATCCCAATCATGTGAAACAGCTTTCATTGCCCTTGACGTCCAGAAATTAATGTTATTTCATACAGCTATGAAATGTGCGACTGGACAGTAATTACATTATTGCAAAATTGCAATTATTTTTTTTTAAATCTGTAGTGTAGTATTATCTGTGGAAATTTTCATATAAGTTCTCGTAAATTAATGTGGTAATTACCAATTACTATTTTAATAATTGGATGCTTTCGCGCTGACTATTAACTTATATAATAAATGACTTCACAAGGAAGGAAGAAATCTCCAAATCGGAAGGTAGAACATATGTTGCTTGTGACCTTACGATTTGGAGATTTCTTGGATAGTTCTAGACGTTTGTAGTCGAAAAACGTCTAAATTTTCGGTGGTGTAGTCATAGAAGCAGCTACACAAATAGCCCGCTCGACCAGTAGAAAGCCGCGACCATACAGAAGACAGGCACGAAATGAAAGTATTGGCACATTCCGTCTGATGATTGTGGTGTCTTATCTCAATTCTAGCACCTTACCTCCTTACTTCTTTCAACAATGATAGAAGGATGAAAAGGTGGTAGAGGATTTAGCGAAAGGCACTTAGTCCTTCTACCCACTGGTGGTGCGATTCTGGCTTTGAAAAAAGCTCTCAATTGTGATATATTGGCCTAAAAATTTCATAAAATGGGCAGATGACATAAATACTATTTCTTTCGTTTTACAACATTATTTTTTTAATAAATCAGTGTTTTTCGGACGATATTTTACAAGTCGCGTAAACTTAGCTTACGATGAGTGATACACGCACTCTCTCTGAAAGTTGCTTCACGACTGAATGATATCATTGTAGAGTTGCGATAGAAAGCGGGAAAGGGAGATGGGGTGGGGGTTATTTCAAAATTGTATTGTTACCTTAAAATTGTAAATACCATCAGGTTTTAATCTTACTAGATACATTTTCATATTATGACGACTGTTAACTGAAAAAAATAATAAAGTTTTTTTCTTGTTATTAGGACATATTCTTAATCGTTGACAGTAAATTGTTTAAGAATTTTAAATTTTTCAAGTTAGGGCTTGTATGCTGTTCGGATTACTGTATTGTATAAAATATAACATTTTTTAAAGGCAATACAATGCAACTGTGTTCATGCTCTGCGAATTTTTTTTTATAACTGTAAGAACTTATATACACCGTACAGACATACCGTTTAGACTAACAAATTAATAACAGGCATTTCTACATATTCGTTAATCTGCGGTCAGCATGCCTTCCAGGGTCTGTCTGTATCTATAGCAAAATAATTATTATTCACATTAAAATCACAAAATTTTTGGAACCCTAAAGATTCTCCGTCCTCCCCTAAAAACCTAAGACTCCGTCCTCGTGGTATTAAAAAAACAACTTAATTAGTAGCCTTCGTATTCTTCCAGACTATATTCTTTATCTATGCCAAATTTCAGCAAAATCCATGTAGCCGTTCTGGAACAACATCCGTTCTTCTAACATCCATTCATCCATCTAAACATTTGTATTTATAAATTAGCCCAATGCGCTGCGCAATTCCACGTAAAATAATAGTAGTAATTTTAGAACACATTTAAAACGAATATATTCTATTCCAAAATTGAAAGTTCAAACTTGAACGAAGTAAACAACTAAGAGTACCAGTACGAGTATAAGAACAAAACGCTTACAACCTGTGGAGGCGATAATGTGATCCGAGACGCAACTCTTAATACCGTGATTTAGTAAGTGAAGTCCTTCCACAACGCCATCTATCATATAATAGCGGGCATTAAAAAGTTATCGAAGTTTTAGAAAAATAAAACTACGTTATCGTCATCATTGCCTCTCTAATGCCTGGTTTAAATTATGTGAGTACAGTAAGACCGTTTCATGAACTGTATGGGCTTACTGCATGGCTCCAGTTAGTGTTTAAATTAAGCCAGTTGTCTGCTTGTTCTGTCATAATACGCCCTTACCACGCTAACTTTTTGTTTTTCAATTTCTCCATCACTTAAATTAATTTTAAATAATGGATAAAATATATCTATATCAAACCGCACTTGACCACCACTAGACAAACGACAGTCCTCTGGCAGACTTCCCCAGGGCTAAAATGTGTCTACCATTTTTCCTTTCCTAATCTCCAACATTTATCAAAGGCTTGCGTTTAATTTTTTATCTCTAAACCAAAGTTTTTATTTTAAAGTTAATTATTAATTTGTGAGTACATTTTCTTTAATTCCGCATTCAAGTCAAAATACTATTTGATGTCTTCTTCTTCTTTTGGTGCCATCTCCTAACGAAGGTTGGCGATCATCATAGCAACTTGAAATCTGGACACGTCATCTCGAAATATAGCACGCGTATTTTTATTGTACCATTGGAGCAGATTTTTCAGCCAAAATGTTCTTCTCCTTTCTGGACTTCTTTTTCCTGGCCTGAATAATGATTTGCAGTAGTTCGTACGTCGGTCCTCGCAGTATATGGGCAAGATGCCCTAATTTTTTGTTTAATTATTATTTTTTATACTAATGCAGTCATTAATAAAGTGACAACACTGAGAATAATCTTCCTTCTTATAAAATTATCGTATCATAATGTTAATTACCATACTCCTCCGAAATGGCTTGACCGATTTTTATGAAATTTTATCTGCATATTCAGTAGGTCTGAGAATAGGTTACTATCTATTTTTCATCACCCTATCAAGTTTTTTTCTTAACTGCGCGCGGACGGAGTCGCGGACGACAATTGGTAATGGTTATAAAAATAAGTTAAAAAAATCGCTACTTACATAAGTATTCATGTTGTATTCCTGGTAACACTTAATGTAGATTCCAATAACGATATACCAAGAAACATCAAACGTTTTTCACAACAAAAGGATACGAGATATTTCTGTTGCTTATAATGAATACGTGGAATAGTAAAAATAACTTCAATCTTCTGAACTAGAAATATTTATGACTATAAAAGTGGTAACAAACTTAAACCTTAGGTAAAACAAGTTTGATTAAATATCAATGCCAAGATGCTGTTTGAATATGTTCTACCACGATTCTCTTAAATAGCTTAACGTATTTGAATGTACAACGGAATATACTTACGTAGATCGCAATTGGGAATAGAGCATGAGCTTTTTGTATGAGTCTTGCTATGAAGAGCAATATAATTATTGCAATATTATACCTGGTAACTAAAATTACTATTATTATTATTTTATACATCATTTTATAAAATAAATTAACAAATTATACTATTAAAAAAATACCGCCGGATGCGGAATCCCATGACTCAAGTAACCAGTGGTGAGGGCTACAGAGATAGAAACATTCTCACTATGTGGGCGGTTCCTAATATAATTACTATTAGTATAATTACTACGATGGGATTAGTTAATTTGCCGAGGACTACTAATTTTTGATATTTTGTGACCAGAAAGGAGATAAGCACCAAGTAACCTAAAAGAGCTTTAGAAACGAATTATTATTTTAAAGTCGTATCGAATATTTCCGTAACGTCATCGATAAAATATGTCGTAGTTAGTATGAGATTTTTGTCGATGGCGTTACGAAAGCATTCTCACCACCATTCATGCTAGGCCCTATGATTATTATACATTTTGGGAGAACCGCCAACGCGACAGCGGGTGAAGAAAGTTCGTCCTTTATTCGGTTGCAAGTTTTGGTCTGTACATGGCATATAGCCTTATGACATTTTCGTGATATTGATAGGGCGAGATATATTTCTAGTACATTTAAGACCGATTTAATATTAGCAAAGTCTACGTTACTGATCATATTAAAATATTGTGCTGTTAAGCAACGTTTAGTTAACATAACTTGACTACTTCATTATTTCGCGTGAATTGTAAAAATATAAAACACGAGTAAAAGATAATGATTTTGATTTTGGTTTACTTTTCCTGTAATATTTTCTTTAATACTTTAAAAAGAGTTCAAAGTTTTAAAAAGGTGACAGTTGCCACGAGCCACTCTACTCTATACGATATTGGCTGTCAGCTCAAACTTATTTAATTGAAAGATTTTTATTTTAGGCCATTGAAAATGTCATGGAATTTAATTTGAAAGCGTAATTTTTCAAAATGCACATTTGTGTTTCTTTCGGTTCTTACTTGTCTTGTTATAGTTTCATGCTTTTGTTTTGGTTTAATTTCACTTAATTTTGACGAATTTTCCTTGGTTTTTAAATAATTTTTAATGCAATTGAAACTGTTTCTAACACCCAACGCCATCTCTTATCATAAATATTAAGTTTAAGTTTAAGAGCCGTATTCTAAAATTAACACCAGAGGCGCGGTGAGCGGTCGATCAATACGGAAAGGTCAAATGACTCGCATGCGCACTACGATTTAGGAATTACGTTGGTAGCCTTTGTTACCCTCAGGATTGACGTCAGGTGCTATTGATCGGATTCTAGAATTTTCTTACCAATGAACTATGTTTAGAACGCACTTGCGTACTTCGCTATCCAATCAGAAACTCCTTTGTTATCGGCGCCAAATTCAAAATTCGATGTTTTAGCGGGAATCATTGGAATCAAAAACAGCGGTATGAATGTTGAAAAGATATTTTAAATTAAATATATTAGACGACATTTAAAAATATTACCTTTATAATTAATTGTGGTATTGACACATTTCAACATATTTGAGTTAGGTTTTCAATATTTCTGACGAATTGTATCTTAAAGAATTCAAATTCTCTTCTTTTGTGACATACAAATATTGTAATGGTGGATGGATGGATGTTTGTTTGATGGTATCTCCAAGATAGTCTAGAAGATACTATTTTTTTTTTAAATACCTCGCGAACAGAGTCGCGGGCGACAGCTAGTTATATAATAAACTTAAAAAGGCACCATAAGATTTATTATCAGTTTAGTGTTTAGATTTTGTAATTAAGAATAATTTTTGGAAATCTAGGGTTTAAATATTGTTTCCAACTAGTTTTATGGTAGTTTTACTTTAGTGTAGATCAGGATAGAAATTTAAAAACGTAAAATAATTTGCGTCTAGTCTGACATTCTTTTCTACTCTAGTTCAGCTATTTTGACTACTTATCTTTTTTACAATTTTTTTTTTTTGTATTTGTATTACAGTATAGTGATGCTAGAATCACTTTTAACTATGACTTAAGATTTACAAAGCGCAAGGTTCTCTTTTTTTTCATGTGCTTTTTTCTTTTTTTCAGTTTGACATTAAGATTACATTTTTTTTATAAGAGAAGAGGGCAAACACTAAGATGTTCATCGACGCCCATGGACATCTGCAATACCAGAAGAATCGCAGATGCGTTGCCGGCCTTTCAGATGGTGATACGCTCGCTTTGATAATTTATTGATTCTATTTAATTTACTGATCGCTTCGTTTATTCAATATTATTGCAGCGATGGAGCCTAATTAAATGTAGTCTTAACTAAATTATGTGAATAACAAGCCATGTAAATGAATTATGTAAGAGTAGATTAGAGACAAAAAATTAATTAACATTAAAATTTATAACTTATAAAAGTTATCATAAATTCTTGATCAAAAATCACATATTCTCGCTATCATCATCAGCTCACTATATGTCCCCACTGAGGGGCTTGGACCTTACCCTAAGTTAGGAATGACTAGGCCATTGTTAACCACGCTGGCCCAGTTCAGGTTGACTTCACACATATCATTGAATTTCTTCTCAGATATGTGCAGGTTGCATCATGATGTTTTCTCTCACTGTAAGAACTTCGGATAAATGTACATATGTAAATCGAAAATCGAAAAACACATTGGTACATAGCGGGATTAAAACCCAGGACCTGCAGATTGCAAGTGAAGTGCTTAACTCATGAGCCACCAACGCGCCGAAATTCTCGCTACGTTATAACAAATTATAGAAGTATTGATTCTAAACAGCATCATAATAGTACTTTATTTCTTTAGGTTTTCCTTTTATTTACTTAAGGAATCCGATTTTTAATGTGCAGGACATAATTATATCGGATATAAGTGATACTGGTGTAGTGCTAAAAAATGCATTCGCAACAAAAATGTCTATAATGAGATATGCGCACAGCTTTGTTTAAGTCTTACCGTGGGTTTCCATTGCTGAAAGACATGTATGAAAGACTTTCAATACTTTTAAAAGAATGAGAGGAATATCTCTTTGTAAAGATGGAAACCCAAGGTTAAAAAGCGAAATAGCGCTCAAGGTAACTTCTTACCTATAGAATAACAATATTATATTTCATCCCATATAAGTAAATTTAAATAATTTTATTTGGACAGATATTATTTTAACAATAGTTATAAACATGTATTGAATTATCTGCAAAAAATAAACAAAAAAGGTCACAAGCACAAAGCGAAAACAATATTAAATATAAATTAAATAAATAAACAATACATAATTGTTTATAAGCTTATTGTGCACTAAAAAGGAAAAAATAGACATCATGAAAAATAGCAAAAATACAAAAACGGAAACAATAAAAAAAGAACAAAATTAGAGAAAACAATTGAGGACTATTTTGTTATATAACATTAATTTTGTAATAAATGCAGTAATTAGGAATCTTTGAACGGACGAGCAAATGAAATACTTGGCTGATTAATGAAAATACAGTTTTATTTCAGTGACAGGTAATTTTGAAAATTATTTACAAGCAAACATACAGCGATATGGTAAAATTAAACATTATATTATTATCATCTAACGGTCGAACCCAATAATAGATCCAAAGATTAACAGTGGATTACAAAAAAAAAAACAAACCAATCGCTATCTAAAAGAAAAACAATAGTAAGGTTATCACTATTGTCCTTTCATCTGTTTTATTTAAAGGAAATGTGAATAAAAACCTCAGATAGGTAAAAATGTTTCCAGATCGATTATTGGTTTTTGCCGTAAATGTGCTACGTTTTAAATAACTAATAAATATGTAAAATCTTTACACTTTTCATATAATAATAATATTTAAATATTGTTGTGCACTTTGGTCCAAATTTGGTGTTCTTAGATTACGCTTCGCTCTTATAGATCTGAAATAAAAAAATATGACATATTACTAAATATTACAGAAATATGACAAATTGGAAGAAGAACTAGAGAATATGATGGTGATGATGATGAATTAATTTTTATACTAAATTCAAAGTTCTCAGATTTTAACTACAATATATAAATGCCTGGATAATTCAAATAGATAAATAGGTATTAGATAATGAATTAACGCATTTTTAACGCGTTAAATCTATCATTATGCATCCTTTGAGCTTTATCAAAATTTATTCACTTTTAAGCCCCCTGGTGTCCAAATGATGCAACTTATTAAGCAAGGCATTGTAAAGCAAGCATTATTTTCAATCCAAAAAATACGGTCACGTCAATCTGTAATAGTAATTCTGCTCATTGACCTATTAATATTGAAAAATAATCTATACATAGATTTAAACGTAAACACATAATTTTTAATGCTATAGAAGTTAATTTAGAGGCGACATCTATCGGATCGAAGGAGAAATATACTACGCGTTGTTTTCTGAGAGCAAAATCTCTTTAAACATGTCGATCCATCATTATCTTTTTCATAAATTGACTTTTTCGTAATACCAAATTTTTCTGAAACCCTATTTTGTCATCGATAGGGTTCACATCATGCGCTGCTTCCGACACTATATAACCGTTAGTTTACACTGTAGAAGGACTTGGATTTAAACGTATTGCTATCTCGTTTTTGTCATGGAGAATAAAAGAGACAACAAGATTATTGGTATTTCGGTGTTCTTAGTATACGTCTCTGTAAATTTATACCTCAATAATGATTTATAATTTTTTTGCAAAAAAGACACAAATTTTAAAGTTTGATCCAAAGTGTTCGGGAATCAAATTCATGTTATGTCACCGTGGATATGTGAAAAACGTCATTTTGTAATCGCACCAACTTTTAAGTTAAGTGATGAACTAAATATCGATTGGCTATTCCTAGCTGTATTATATATCCTATAGCCCACCCTTAGGGTGTTACTTTATAGAAGTGAAGGAATCGTCCCTACGCACGCATTTGACGCTGCTCGGAGTCAGTCTAATCCGAATGCTCGATAAAGTAGGTCACTGGGGATGCCGAAAACTGGCTCTTTAAAACAAAATGAGAGTGCATTTAAAATTTCGCGCCATTAAGGAGTTCATAATTTTAATGAAAAATTCTAAAGAAATGTGGTGGTGTTGTGATAAATTATTAAATAGTAAAGTGTTCGTGATGAAGTTTTGTATATATGATACATTGCATATGATCGTGAGATGAATAAATGTGTTGTGATAAAAAATTGAAATGAAAATTATTTGTTCTAAATATCATGCAATTGGATTACACAGTATTTCAGAATAAAACCAAGGGTAAGTTTGAATGATTTTTTTTTATCTCTAAATAGTTTTCACTAAATCATTTATTTATATATTAAATTTATAGAAAAAAGAATAATATCACGAGAACATCATAATTATGTAATAAGTATATTATATATTTTTATTTAATTTTTCTAAATGTGTAAATTTGAAAAAAGTTTTTATTTCACATTAATTTTGAATGTGCATGGTTTGGATTAGAAAAAACTTTATAAAAACGTAAATTTAAAAATAAAAGAATGTATTACAAGTGTAGAAAATGAAGCCGCACCCCAGTGTTGCGGCAAAAGCTTCGATCGCGCCCAAAAATTACAGCAAGGGGTGGATTCAGGGGAGCGAGTGGGGAGAAACCACACAAAAGACGTAACGCACTAATGTTCCTTGAAAATCAATGGGAAATGATTTAATATATTTAACTAGTTTCCGTTGGTTTCTGAGACCAAAATATCTATATAAAACATATTATCGCTGTCATTATCTTTGGCAAAAGAAAGATAACAATATGCTTAAACGGGAATTGTGGAATCAGAAACCCACGGTTAGACCGTTTTCGTTGTTGAGATATTTTTACATATATATACTAGCTGTCGCCCGCGACTCCGTCCGCACGCAGTTAAAAAAAAAAAAACTAAATGTCGGGGGGTTATGAAAAATAGATGTTGGCCGATTCTCAGACCTACTGAATATGCTCACAAAATTTCGTGAGAATCGGTC
>JAOPJD010000025.1:944488-966324 GCA_026167825.1 Papilio polyxenes | reverse complement strand
TCATGAGAATCGGTCAAACCGTTTCGGAGGAGTACGGGAACGAAAACTGTGACACGAGAATTTTATATATTAGATTAATGTATTCACCCCTCTGAGCTGACATGAAAATAATTAGAAAATCTTTCAAAGTATAAAGTCATCCATCTCCATCAATTCTTACAATTGAACTATAGCCTATATGAAATTCAAATTTTAATCATAGTTAACAATAACCTGTTCGGGAGCTCGTTCCTCTTCCATATTTTGACGCATTCTTCTGTTAATATCGTCTATAAACGCAAGTACTCCGTCTGGTTCTGCAGGTATACTGTGGTCAGGCCATGCCTTTAAATAAAATAGTTAATATATTAAAAAAATAAAAAATCGCCTGGTATCTAAAATCCCGAACGAATTTTACTGAAGTAAATAATATTAATAGTCTATGGCTTTCTTAAAGTGATATAATAACAAAAACTGGTTTAGTAGTTTCCAAGTTCATTCGAAACACGAATGTAATATTTTTATAAATAGAAAAATCAAAGGCGCAAGCAATCAACCAAATTATAATTTACCATCGTAATATTTACAAGAAACAAGAGAACCCTTTAAAAGAACAAATGAAAATCAACTTACAGTAAACTGGTATTGGTAAATAGTTCTACATGTAGTCTTGTCACTGATATCAAATTCACGCAGAAGATAATCTTCGTAATGTGTCTCTGATATAGACTTCACCAACAGGTTGCCGTACATCTCTTTCTGGCCCGACAGAGGCCAGTAACGATCACACTTTTTCTGGAAAAATGTTTTATAAAGATGTCTTATTGTTACATATAATGTAGATATCGTAGACGCCTCTCCAAAAATACCTGACAAATATTTCATTGTCAAAATTATGCAGTAAATCCTTTATTCTTACCTTAGTTAAAATATTATTTTAAGTAATTTATAGGTGAAATTATCGGACTCTTTAAAACATTAAAATGTACTCTCATCAATCATAGATCATTAACCTTTAGCCCAGTTTTTGAGGAGACCAAGGAGTGCTTTCCTTAAATGACTGTGGAGCTTCAACATGGAATTAACATGTATACGGGCCCCAGGCGGAAGTTGGACAATCGTGTCAGCACTCCTACAATACGCTATTTTAAATAAATAACAAGTGAAAGTTAAATAACATTGTTTTACCTTTCCCCTTTCAGCTTCGTTTGTGATCATTGCTATTACCCTGACGTCCTCTTGCCAAATCATACGCCAAAAGTCATTTACCGTATTTGTCAGACAGCCTTGTGTTGCTATGTATGATTTGTCTTTCACTGGAATCATTAAAAATTATCAATAGATTGATATTATATCTCTAATTACCCGGACCATTGCCAGGACTGATTTTGAAGTGTTTATTTATTTAATTTTATTCATCCCCAGAATGTCCTAGTATCAATCAAGTCAAATGATCAGGAGATAAATTATTTCTGGTCAATTTAAGTATTCACATTACCTATATTTCGTCTTTTATTTCCTTTTATTTTGTCCAATTTCATAAACTTTTTGACCTCCCGAAGTGCGTCGTCGGAGAGTGACTTGGAGACCAGTGGGAGTGACTCGCGAGAATCCCTATGCAGGATCAGTGCTGGAATATAATGTATACATGTACATATGTTTGGCGAGAAATCGTTGGATGCAGAAGACGAAGAACATATTGTGAAAGGCAATTGGGAAGACCAATGTTTAGCAGTGGACTATCAAAGGTTGATGCTGATGATGATGAAAATGAAAATTGATACAATACTGCGCCCGTAATCCTGAGGTGCAGGGAGAGGTAACGAATGTCCATTTGAAACAATCCTGGTACACTTGCCTCGCTACTTCTACGATTTTCAATGAGTACAAGTACTCCATATTATAATGCCTTTCCTAAGACAGCTAATACTTATATACTTATTAACTTTTAAAGAAAATTTCTTGTAGCTTTAAAACATAGATCTATCACTTACAATGTACGCTATTAAGACTTTCTGTGGACGACTGTACAGAACTCGAAATGTCACTGAGACGAGAGGATCTGATGTAGTTGGCGTTGATATAATCTGAACAATGGGAGTCGTCACTGCCACGTCGTAATACCACTCGTGTCTGGTCATCTGGATGAGGTAAAGAAAGTTATTGTAAATCTAGCTTTTGTCCGTAATAAAAAAGTTGAATAAGAATATACCAGACTGTAATGAACCTCTATTTTAAGTTTATCACTGTACTTAGGCAAAAAAAAACAAATAGAAATAAAAAAACACAAATACTCACAAGGTATTATGTTCCGATAGCGATTTTTGTGCATATTCTCCATCTTAGCGCCTTCATTTGCCGTAAAAACAAACATATCTTCTATAAATTTTAACGAGTAAAATTCTCCGTCGAATCCACATTTGTTGTCCGGTTTTTGAATGTCATCCATTGCCTGGAATGTAAATAAATGCATTTTAAGTTGATTTAATGAGTTTTACAGAAACGGCACCACGAAATATATGATCTTTATTGAACAGAGAAAAGGATAAAAAGAAAGTAGCCTATGTGTTCTTCTAGAGTATGTTCTATATTTATGCCTATCTGGAAATACCTTCTACCTGAATATCCATCCATCCATCCATCTTAACATTCACATTTATAATATTAATAAGATGCTTCATCTTCTTTCTAACCCTTTATAAGAAAAGGGAGGGAGGGCATGAAAGTTAATTGGGCTACCAATAGCTCACTAGTGAGTCTGAACACATTATGAACTCTACTTCAAATGAGTTTTTGTGAAGTCGTGATTTTGCACCGGTCAAACACATTCAGTAATACGTCAACCTATCATAAGAAAAGAGTTACATGTAGTTACTTAAGAGGTACTATAAGAGTAGTTACTCTTTTCAACGAATCGAGATCTAATTGGGGCTCTACCATTGTAACTGCAATTTTCCTACCAAGACTTTTTCATCAATATCCTTGGCACGAAGGCACGTGCCACTGACAGGTTGTAAGAGACGCAGCACGTCTCCAGAGGTCTCTGTCATCGGGTAAGATCGGAAGTGCTCGATCAGGCCCACCAGATCGTCGAACTGTTCACCACTGCCAACGTCGTATTTATCTTGCTGTAACAACAAAATGAAGTAAATAAAATTATTACCTTTCATAACAGGGTCAATACGTAAGTTATTAAAGCCGTATTCTTATCTCAATATCTGTTATTTATTGTCATTACGAAAAACGTGTTACATATTCAAGAATTATGTATTAAAAATGTCTGTCGAATTTGAAATTAAATTTCCACAAGTATTTTCTGGAATTGAAGCGTTGGTTTAAGATGCATTATTAAAATGATATTTGCATTAAGTGTATTATTTGATAAAATAGGAATTCTGTGCAGAATATAAATTGTATGTAGTAGAAAGAGAATTAATTTAAAAGCAAATATTTTTTTTGTGAAAATATAACATATCTGACCTTATGAGTAAGGCTATGTTAAAAAAACAATGAACAGAAATGTTTTTTATTATGAAATTATTGTTTAATTTAAAGAATAGTATGATTCAAAAAATACAAGATTATTCAATATTTATAAAATAATTTATTTCATTTGTGCATACACGTCATTAACTATCTGAAAAAGATACCCATTTCAATTGCCACCAACAGAGTGTTAATAGTAACTTCAGGAGTTGATTAATTTAGATTTCATGTACTAAATATAAGCTTCGGGTGCTCAGTATTTTTGGTTATTCTTTATATATCAGTCAGTCGGTCAGTTACTCCTTATATACGTTTAGATAATAATATTATGAAGCTGAAGGCGAGATAACGTCTTCTAATTTTGTAGAACATTCAACCCATCTGTCACTGATTACTCTATAATGTAGTTTATCGCCAAAGTAGGTTAATCGTTTATGTATTTATCACAAGTACTTTTGACCGCACAAATAACCGACTTGTTGGCAATAAATTATTACGCTATTTTAACAACTCGTCCTAGCTGTTTAACTCTATGGTTTGCATTTGCATAAAACCTCCGAATTTTATAGGAAATTCTTATTAAAGTTAGTAAAACTTTTGCCCGCGACTCCGTCGGCGCGAAATATAAAAAAACCTTTATAAGTAGCCTATATATTCTTCCAGACTATGTTCTACATCAGTGTCAAATTTCATCAAGATCCGTTCCGGAGATACCTTCAAACAATCATCCATCCATCCATTTAAACTTTCGCATTTATAATATTAGTAAGAAGTAAAATTTAGGAATAAGGTACTCGTTGGCATGTGTTGCATTGTCTGTCACAATTATGTCAAAAGTGATAATAAAACAAAATAATTTCACAGTGCAAGAAAACAAATTAATACCTAACCCTTCTATGACGTTCTTAGAACACCCTACAAAAATTTGTGTTTGTTCACTGTGCCTTAGAAAACAATAATACAAGATTTTTTATAATCTTATTTATTTATATAAAATATTTATCTTGAGAAACTTCAATATTAAAAATATATTAGACAAAGCTTTAATGTAGTCTTGTCTTTTCAAAATTTAAAAAAAAATTGCTGACGTAAAAATACTTACAACAATATCGTGTCGATACAGAAATATCTTTAAAAGTATTTGACCAAAATTATTTTTTTATTTATTTAACAAGGGCAGAAACTGTATTTAGTGGGGGTGGAGAATGCTAGGGTATGGGGAGTGGGGTATATAATATTATTTTTCGTAAATCTCTAATTTTCCAACCAAATTGTAACAAATCTACAAAACTATTTAACTCGGTGCAAATGTTTATAGGCAGCAGTCACTGTTCTTAATGGCTATTCTTTATTATTTTTTCATAGTCGGATATTAATACTATTATTATTAACTCTATTATATTATAATATATACAGAAAAATTATATAAATAGAAATCATACTAAGCTAGAAATTGTTTTTACACCATTATATTGAACGATTTTTCGTTAGTTAATCACTTAAAAAAAAAAATTACGGCTTTTCAAGTTTTCGTGTCTATTCTCCCTTTACTGTTACTAAACGAACTATAAATACATAACAAGTGTTATTGATAATTAGTTCACATTTATCTCCATAAAGAAAGATTGTTTTAACAACTTTTTTATTTGAGACTATTCTAAAAATATCATGAGGCACTTGGATAATACACTAAACATTCGTGATAAATTCCTATATTACAGATGCTTATGCGGTTATAAAACCGTTTAAATTCAAAGATGTTTTAAAATAAAATAGATCGAAAAAAACTACGAAGTAAACAAGGAGAGAAAATATTTTTATGTAAATATACTGCACACAGCTTATAGGTTAGGTTAAATGTTCTTTTCTCTTATCGAGGTTTAAAGAAACTAAAATCTATCCTTCTGTTCGGCCCTATTTAATGTCAGAATTTCTTTGATTCTAGTTTCAGACATATTTGAATTCATTATACATTGAACGCGGGAAAATAGATTTAAATACTAATATTAACCAAGAAAAAAAATATCGATTTACTTGATTAAAATGACGGAATTAAAATATTGAATTAAATTTTTATTGATTTAATTTAAAAACATTTCAAATGATATTTAGTTAATTGTATTATAATGTCATATAGTGACCACGAATATTTAAAATTTTGATAAAGATTTATAGTTTACAATTTATCAATGACGTTGAAAACATTCTGAAAATGTAACTTACCTTACTATCTTATTACTAATGCACTCATATCTTCAATGACAAAACTATAACAAGTAAAATCACTAATATTTTACACCAAAAAATCTAAATAACGTTCAGACCCTATCATGCAAGCACTAATACTAACCTGAAAGAGAAAAAAACTATACGGTCCTCAGTGCGCCGATGCAGATTGCATTTCCTACGTTCGCATCGTAGCTGGTACGTTTTGCTACTGTATCCAATATTGATATGATCTCCTGGTAACTCGTATGCGCTAATATGCAATGCTCCAACTTCGCACTACTTAATAAACAACAGAGTGATGATGTCGTCAGGTCACGATGGATGCAATTGTGACACCCGTCCCGCTCTAAAAGTGTAAGATCTAAAACAGTTTGCGCATGCTCTTCAATCTTCTTATGTTTATGCGATCCTGGTATTCTCAGGCAATCTAGGATGTCTAGAATCTAGCTCTGAGATTTCTAGGCAGACTAGACGCCAACCTTCGATGTCGACCGACATACATAATACATAACCGTTTGGAATTTCTGATAGCAACCGGTTGCGAGACTAGTTGTATAATCGACGAAGACGACTGACGTAGTTCTTTGAAATATGCGCTAGCCTATAAATAAATAAAAAGGTAAATTTAATTTAAAAAAAATCAGTTAGGTGTCTATCAATTTCATTATGAAAAAATGATTTGAAAGCTAATAGACGACTTAAGAAATTTTTATGAAAATGTTACATTTCAATGAAGATTTTTTTATTCTTGTATAATTAGATCTCCTAGTCTTGGCATGACTCCATTGCATCCATTTTATATTTGGGGGTCCGCAAGCCAAATGGAAAACCTTCACACAACTTAAATTTGCATGGTTTGGACTCTGAAAAATATTTAGTAGTAAGTAGTCTGTATAGATTTATATCGTCTTAAAATTTATCAGGATTCTTAAAAAATTTAGAAATTAATGAACTAGCGGGTCTAAAAATTCATTTTTGACTTTTCGATTAGGATTTCGCTTATCGAATGTTACTTTGTATAGCCTCCTGGGCCTTATGTTTAAAAAATGTACAAATTGGAGTTATTCACATTTTTTATTGTAGAAAGTAAGAAACGAGCAAGTGCCCACCTGATACGCATTTGTCATTTAGTTAAGAAAGTGTGGATCAAGAAATGGTGTCCATTTTAGTAAGTATTAGAAAGGATTGGTTTAAGCTTGTTGCTTCTTTTCAGTGAAGTTTGGCTGGCATTCCACAACAGTGCGGTTCTCGCGAAATTTCTTGCCGCGAACGGCCGCGTTGTGGAATGGTCGGTCCTCAGCGGTATTTCCAAACCAGCACGACTTAAGGTCCTTCAAGAAGCGAGCGTATATCTTTCTTAAAGGCCGGCAACGCATCTGCAGTTCGTCTAGTTTGCGGATGACCATGGGCGTCGCTGATCACTTTGGTGTTCCCGTCGGTCGTTTGCTCCCTTCTCTTATATATAAAAATAAATAGTTGTTGTTAACCCTATTGACACAGCTTCATCGGATACAAGGTTCTCGGGATAAAATGACTGAGTAAAAATTCTAAGTCCCTAGTTACATGAAGCGGCTACGTGTGATCATTATGGAACTAATATCGTATTTGGGGACTTGTCAGCTTGTTCGTCATAGGAGACCGCGGTCTCCTCCTCCCATGGTTGTTAACTGATTTACCACAGTTAAGCGGCTTGCTGATGGAGGTGAGAATTCATGTGTTGGTGATGTGGAGTATGGTACGGTTTACAACAGGACATGTTTGAGTCTACGGTTCTGGATTTGGCTGTAGGAGTTTTGATTGTGTTCGAACTAGAATTGAGAAATATTTTTAAGGTACTTCTTGATACTTTAAAGATCATTATGGATATCGGCGTTCCTCTGGAACCTACGGGTGCCAACGGATTTGCCTAAGAAACGAGTGTGGAGGATAAGGAGTTGTTTAACTGGGTTGGAAAAGTACTCTGACGTATATGATATATTTTGCAAGATACACGCTTTATGAAGGCGTAGTTTGTGTCTTAAAAATAATTTACTTGAAAAGCAGGTTAATAGTGGCTCGCATTTCCGAAATTTTCTTTACGGAGGAGGGAAAGAGGGTGTTGAAATTAAGTTTCGATTTAAGACAAACTTCTAGAACAGTTTAAGCGTTTTTTGATTTTTTCTATGAGACCGATTGTTCAAATAGAGAAATGTGACATGGAATTTGAATTTTTTTCGTTCCAACTGGATGGTCCATTTTCAAAAAGTATTTAAAAAAGATCGTTTCTGGCTGATAGTATTGAAAATAAAAGTGAATTCGTGTGTAAAATATAACCCAAGATTTCCATTGTTATGATAGTTGTAACCATTGCATTATCTTTGACACAAAGTAGGCTCAACAATATTTACTAACGCAAGAGTCAAAGCATTTGAAACTCCATTAGAAGTTCTTTTCCGTAAAAAGTTCATTTTTTTAAGAAGAAGGTTTTAGTAGATCACATACCACAGGATATAAAGATACCCCGACTTTTGGGGAAGATAACCTTCGAAAGCCAAGATTATCCCATAAAACCAAAAAAGGGGCAGAACCCTATTCTTTTTGGACTAACCGTCAAGCCGACTCAATCGACGCTTGCGTGAGTGCTGATTTTATGTATGTGTCTCTTTTTGTCTGAATATGAGAAACATGAGCTCAGATGGCTAGGTCAATAAGATAACGCAAGCTAAAACAAAACAGATATATTCTTATTAACATATAGTTGCCTAGTATTTAAATGTGCAACAATGTTTTGCAATTAAATTATTGTTGAACTGGTATGATAGTAGTTTGTTGTTTTTGTTTTTTTTTTTACAATTTTTTTTTACAACTATGACGATTTTTATGCAACGACGGTTTACTAATTTATATTTTGTTTCCTTTGATTTGTAAAAACGTGATCATTACAATGAATACAGTATAGTAATTAAATTTTTAGGACTTATTTACCTAAATCGTTGCGCTTGCGCAATGTGAGTTAGACTGTAATATAACGTATCCCAAGTAGTTTTAGCAGTACGTGTGTATCGTGATAATGGTAGGAGACAAGTATACATAAAGATGTTATTATTGTGTGTATTGGTATAATAAGTACGTTGACAATATAGTGGTGACCGTATGACATCAATAAATAGGCGTTCCGGGGCGGGCTCTCATCATTGTATTGTCTCAATAAATTGCAAGCAGTAGAGCAAGAGGAAATACTTTAAACATATCTATATGAATCAATTCGAATGAGGTGAAAATGATCTCTTAACTTCTCATATTTTATGTTTTCCTGGTACAATTGGTCAGAAATTACGCAACAGCAGAATGTTTGCAACAACGTTGCAGAGGTTCGCAAAAAGAAGCGACACCACCATCACATTTGATTTGATGTGTTTGTTTACCTTTTCATTTATTATTATTTCTTGCTGTTATCTTTTCAATCGACAAAACTTTTAATTATTTTAAGCATTTATATTAAGACCTATTTTTTTCAAAACATCAAGAGGTAAACATATTCTATCCCTTTGCGTTTCCTGATCTTTCCCTTCCTTTTTATAACGGCTAGCTGAGTTATTTTCTTTGTCGAATTATAACTTAATTCACTACCCAAAAGGATATAATGTAATTATGATGAGGTGGATGATAATCCACGATAGAATATTGCTTCTCCCTCCGCCGGTTATTCGCATTTTTATTCATGGTGACATTAATTAGACCCATTTTCTAAGGATATATTGATATGAAATTTGGTACAAATATTCTGATGACAACACAATTTATATATTGTATGATAAAAAAGTCTGATGTTTAGAAATACACATAAATAAAAAAAAAATATTGTAAGTGAATACGCTGAGATTCAAGCGTTAGGTTTTAGAAAAAATAAATACTTTGATTCATCCAATCGAGTTCCATAAATCGACAAGGAAACTAAATTGAAACAGCTCACCCCAGTCAATGTCAAAAAAAAAATTCACAAGATTTTTTGTCGTACTGTTGCTGTTTTTATTTTATGGGTTAACCACGCTAGACGTGCCTATGTCACTGGGTCAGATATCCGTGTTTGACTATAAAACTTTTGTATGGTTCGACAAGAAACTTGTGGCAGTCGGAAAATATGTGAACAAACAATGTCATCTTGAGGGGGCGGCAGCTGCACGGTTTAATGTTGCTTCTTTCATAATTTCGAAATTCTATAAAAATACTCGTATAACACAAACATTTGCTAATGTTTTTTGGATGGTTCAATTTAAATAGTAAGATATTACTACTAGAACTCAGGTCATAAGTTGCAAATCAACTGCTTGGAATTACCACATGAGACGCGAGAATGAAGGAGTTTCAATGACTATTAGAAGAATTAAGGAAATTCTTGCTCATTAGTAACCCTTATAACTTGTAGGCGCCCCCTGTCAATGTCAAAAGATCTTTGTGAGAAAAGAAAGATTTTAGGGTTCCGTACTTCGAAAGAAACCCTTTTAGGAAGAACACTTTGTTGTCTGTCTGTCTGTCTGTCCAAGACCCTTCTTCTCAAGAATGCGTGGAGGTATCAAACTGGATTTTTTTTAATAAAAAACTATTTTTTTATCAGCGATATAATTTGCGATTTGGTTGATTATGGCCTAATTTGGGTTGGCTCCGAGCCCTTAGGTGGGGGGATGTATAGTGAGCTGGTGATGATGATAAAAATGTTGATTACTTGAAGAAAATTACATTATTGACTATCATCGCGAGGCCAATATCGCTAATATAATCTAAGCTTACTGATTATCTCTTGGTAGTTCATGGTCTCCTAGTAGAGGCGCATCGATTTATACTTTTACTGCATCTCAAACTCTGCGTCACATAAAATATTAAAAATAGTGTATAAAAAAAAGCTTATAAAAATAAAAATAAACATTGTTTTTTTTCTTTTATCTTTTAGGTATCTCTAGTAAATTGAAAAAAAAAATACCTACGAGTATAGTTAGTATACATTACGTGATAGAGAGCTAGAAAGATATTTTCAGCCTCACAGTTTATAGTTGCCTGGTACTACTGACTAAAGTTTTAGAAATTTAGAAACATAAGTTTCAGAATAACCTTGGTTGGATAGAATAATGATTTGCGTTTAGAGCCTGGGTAAAAAAGTTGTTTTTGTCAAATTTTATCAAAATCATTTGAAAGTTATATGCAACTTTATTTTTTAATTTTTTTCCCAGACTGTGTGAATTTTTATCAAATTAGGGCTTGGAAAAAGCTGGTAAATTATGGAGGTAAAATAATTCTTCGTAATTTTAAAGTTACGTTTGAGTTAAGTAAATTATTAGACCACTCAATTTAGACATGCAAAGGTACAATGACTTTCATTCCAAGCAGGGGATCGATAGAGACTTTTCAGGTTACACATACAATGCTGTTCTGAACATTCCTACCAATTTTCAGCTGTATACGACCTTTCTTTGCACGTGTCAATTGACCGAACTAATCTCAACTGTTGAACCGTAATATTTCAGAATCGTTTGCTAGTTAAGAAAAAATAATTATATTATATCTAGTATGTTATATATAGGTTTTCTACGACTTGGTCTAAGATATATATATATATATATATATACAGCTCTATACGAAAAGGAAAACATTAGGAAAGTAGGAATCTAATATTTCTTATTGAGAAGATCAAAGATATCATTTTCTGATCTCATCCAGAATGTTTTATTCGTCCATCTTCTTAACCAAAATGTTCCTCTTCGCCTCATAGATATATACAAATATAGTTAGCGTAGTTCCTTCTTGGTATAGCTTAGTAAATCCCGGGTTAATTTAGTGAGTTCCTCATTGTTGACTTTACTGTTATTCGTGCCAGTTATCTTGTCGCTCTTGTCGTTACATCTCTCTGAAAATTTAGTTTATGTTATTCCATAATACTTTGCATTAATTCTTGTGCAAATTCTTGATCCTAGATTTCTTTCAGGAAATGTTCAGCTAAATTCAAAAGGAATTGAATCTGTGGTTTCTACAGAAACTGTAATGTATTCCTGTCAACAATTCAAATTCAATGCCAGTCTAATTTTGACATGTTTTAAACATTTTATTTCACAAATTATTGTTTATTCTGCAAATTACGAATGATTCCTTTGAAATTCAGATTTCCCGTTTGATAAGGAGCCACTTGTATCTGTCTCTCTCAGCCACAAGTTATCATTATAATGTGAAGCTAAATTCAGAATGGGGTTTTATAAAAAACTGTTTATCTCTGTCTTTTGTATGTGTTCTTATCTCAAGTTTAAGTATGCAACCTTTTCTTGTCTCTTTCGGAATCGATTGTATTATAACTGATTATTGACACGTGATCATACACCCCATTTCTTTACGTCAGCTTCTTCGGACAGGTAACTCCTTCCCTCAATATGTTATCCTAGTACTGGGGAACTAGTACAAGGTTAGCGCGCGATTATGTGAAACGGCGGTAATGGATGGACACTGGAACACTGATTTGTCTGTTTAAATCTGATCTCTTAACACACGATCTTTAAAAAGTATCGACATGAACTTTATCCTCCTTTTCCCACTCTTTTCTTCAATATACTTGTATTTTATTTTTGTTTATTTTTTTCTTAATATCATTAGAATAGTGACAAACATAAAAGCGATTATCAAAGGAGTGGCTAGTAGTTATTTTTTATTAAATATGCGGCTCTATAGAGATTTTACACATCTTAATATTTTGTAGTTGTTTATGCATAAACTAGCTGTATAAGTTTATCTATAAACTAGCGACTCCGTCTGCACGGGATTAAAAAAAAAACTAAGTAGCCTATGTGTTCCTCCAAACTATGTTCTATATATGTACAAAATTTCAGCGAGATCCAAGCAGCGGTTTTACAGTTACCTTCAAACAAACATCCATCCATCCATCCAAGCGCTTTTGTAAGTATTAGATAGATAGATAGGTAAGCCTTTATTCAGTAACCAGAATAAGTACATAAGAGTATTTTCAGCTTCCAATTTATTTGTCAGATTGTCTTCCGACATAGGCCTCCCCTAAATTCCTCCACACAGCCCTGTCCCGGGCTAATCTGTCACCTTCTCTTGTCTTTATTTGACGTCCTCTTTGTCTTTTCCCATTCTTGGGGTACCATTCGATAACTTCTTTGGTCCATTTATCCTTATTGGTACTCATTATGTATCCTGTCTAAATCCTTTACCTATTTTTGTTTTCTTCCTGATTTTTAAATAGTCCATCGATCTCGTAACTTTAAGTTTAGCATGTATCAATCACTCCGTGTGACGTTGGCAATTTATCAGATTTTGATTTTTTTTGTGCGTAGCGGGCCTAGTTTGACATCCATAAGTAAGGCAAGAGAGAATACACCTACTATATAGTTTAGTTTTAACTGACATAGGCATTTGTAATATTAGTAAGATTCAAATAAACAAAATACTTGGTTACATAAATAGCCGAAATTCCCTTCAGCAAATACTTTAAATATAGTCGTAATATCGTTATGGTTATGGTAAATATCGTAACGTATGTAAACGTCGGGAATTTCACTTTGGTTCGTGTCGTCACCTTATTCGCGTATCGTTGCTGATAATGTGAGTGAAAATATATACAAATGTAAACGTACACGAAATATAGACAAATCCGTATGATATACGCATGAGCAAGATAATGCATTCAAAACATTTGTTTGCATAAAACACATGTCCAGCAATCACAACCAACCTCTTCATGTTTATCGGTTCCTAGTATTTCTATATCGTAACTTAGAACTAAATCAATACTCTCCGTTTTAGTTACGAGTTAGAATTTAAGGCCTGTCTCACACAGTGGCATTTACGGCTTTTATAGACATATTCGTCTGATTTTTTTTTGCTTGAATGTGCTTTTCTATGATAAAACATATATCTTACAACGTTAAATTTATTAATAACTATGCGTACATAATTAGAATAATTCTCATTTGTATTATTCCCTTGAAAATTTGTATGGAAACGACATTAATATTGGCGATAACTCAGCTATCCACACGATTGCTCCTTATTTTCTCATCGATGATTTTTCTAGGATGTATTTGGAAATTTTATGCGTACTGCAATATCAGGGGTACTGGTGCGATTTTTAAGTTATTCAAGGTCAGTCGTAAAAAACAATTTCGCATATTTCAGCAAAATGGTGAGTTTTATCAAAGTCTACTGCGACATAATTGTAAACTACACAACGTAGGCATACACATTCTAGTAAATTTACGTTTTAAAACAGATATTTAGGCAAAATTTAAGCACATTCAAGGAAAAAAACATACTCCAAAATGAGACGAAATTGTCTATGAAAGCCGAAATAATTCCCCAGTTTGCGTCGTACACAAAGAAATTTAAATCTTCGAAACTAACACGGTATACTTGCGACGCGAGTATCGCGTAACGCGCGGTCCGTATTCATAACAATGAAACGTCGACAAAGACATAAAAAAGCGTAAGTATTTTAATAGTTTAATACTACAAACTCGTATTACATTCAAATTTTATTACTGTGTAGCAAGTGATGAAAGAACAAAATTTCGTATTGACATTGTATTGGGTCAGTGTAGCTTGGCGACTAAAATAGCCGCTCGAAGAGATACGTTGCCATGTGTATGAAGGTCTTTAGTTGTTTCGAGATACCTAGTACAGGTACAGGTAACTGCTTTGCGCAAGCTGTTATCCTGGTACTGGGGAACTTGTACAAGGTTGGCGCGTAATTTGTAAGACGGCGGCAAATATGTATGGAAAAAATAGGGGACAACTGGAACCGATTAAAATATGTCTTTTTGTTTTGTAATCTCTTAATAGCTTTACACACGGACATTTACAGATTATTGACAAGAATTTTATACTCAATACCCTCCCCTTCCCAATCTTATGTCCACTAACCTTCATCCTACAAGTGTTTTCTTTTTACGGATAACATAAATAATAATAGATCTCATCTCCTGCAAGTAGCGCAATGTTTTGATGACTCCGTCCGTGCGGAATTAAAAAAATTTAATAAGTAGCCTATTTGTTCTTCCAGACTATGTTCTACTACTACGACTATGTTGAGCTGTTCCGGAGATACCATCAAACAAACGTCCAACTATCCATCCATCCATCTAAACATTCGCATTTATAATATTAGTAAGAAGTCAAATTTTCCAATAAACAATGTAATCATAATTGTAGCGCAAAAGTATGAACTAACAACATTGTTTACAGCATACATACAACACGTGGATGCGGTCAATACAACCTTTACCTCTTTACGTTTATCGGTTCCTAGTATTTCTTTATCGTAACATTCAATTTTAATCAATACTCTAAGGATGTGCAAATCAAGAAATTATCCTTCTATTCACCACCACTCGTCTCGTCTTCGTGTATATTAATTTTATGTCTCAATGCTTTTTTCTACACCATGTTTCACTACAACACCCTAAGTTACAATTTACTATGTTCTTGAGTTTTTATTTAAGAATGTGATGGAGTCACTACTTTTGAAATTATTTCGGATTAGTCAAGAATTAATTTCTGATTTTCATCTTCAGGCAATATAAAGTATTTCGCTACTAAGTTATTTCCTATTTGAAACTATTTTTATGTCGACTAATTTTTTTTCCACTGTTGCTTTATTATTGAAACTCCTGAAATAACTAAATTCTTTATGTATTTATATCGTATCACAAAAATTACTTAATGTGTAGATAAGAAATAGATAATTTCTTTAGAAATCTCTCTTTGTTTAAACTTTTTGAATTTATTGAGGAAAAAAAAAATCTTAACTGACGAGGCGTTACAAATAGTTAATTTTTAATAAAAACCTTTTAAAACTAAAGAGCCTTTAAAAAAAGTAATTAACGATAACAATAAATAATCTAGGTAAATAATCCTTAGAATACTTTTTTTTTAAGAAAAAGCTATCACACATTCTGCATATACTTTGACTAAATAATCATCAGAAGTAAATTAAGAAAAATATGTTACAAATATTGTCAGGGCCCAAATAAAACAATGCTTAGCGTTACTTTTAACTCTGTTACGCCAAGATTGAGGTCATCCCTTTGTGTAGATTAAACGTTAGAAATCCGAAAGGACTTAGTACTGTGTGCCTGTTTGTTTTTAAATTTTCCATTATACTCGTATTATGCAGACATAATTCTCACACATCTTCAATCAACAGAATTTGTATGTGTTTAATTTAAATGGGTGACGCCCACTTATCACATTATCTCCTGTTATTCATTATTCCCTGGTACTATAAGGCCTTGTGACAATGCGTCATGCAAGCATTCGCAGATATAACTTGTTGATGTGAATTAATTTACGCACTTACAATTAATTTCTTCATACAGCATCTAAAATCGAATTAAAATGATCCACTAAGCAGAAATTCTGAGTAACGTAATAAATATAAGCAATAAAGGTTCTCTTAATTCTGGATTTAGTATTAAATTCCTTCTTTATATATGTATAATTAATAATTAAAAAAATAACTGGGCCTTGAACGAATAGTAACGGCAAGCGCCTTCGTATCGTCCTCAATTTTTTCAAAATTGGTATGAGACTTTTTGGTGTACACATGTTATAATGCAAAATTTGTCAATGAAGGATACAATCGCACTTGTCACAAATATTAATGCTAGGCTCACCGTTTTCGTTCTTAGCGGGGTTCTACGTAATAGCAGATTTTTTTTTAAATCTATCTATGATTTCAAATTAAATACCTATATTGTGTATGTTTTGAATTAATCAAGACGGAGACGTTGACGAACGTTATGAGACCTGCTGTCTACAACCGCCTGCCGGACCACATCACAGCGGCTACCAGCATAGTCATTTAAAAATAGATAAAATTTTTGGCTTATCCAGATTATCCCAAAATTTTTATTTTGTCTCTTTGATCAGATTAACTAATGTAAACTACTGGTTTTGTTTATATATTATATTTGGTTTTATGGTAGTTCATGTCCTTATCTGCTTTTTCCAATAAAGAAAAGATTTGAAGGAAAATTAAATTGACAACAGGATGGGAGAAAAAGTACTCTTCGACATACTTTTACGTGTTTAAAATAAAAAACTTAACTGATACAGTAATGTTAAAATAATAGGAATTAGGCTTAGAAATAGCATTTCTCGTTCTTTTTATAAATCTAAGTAGTTAATAAAACAACTTAATTGTTTTTAAATAAAACTTCCAAAATTAATATTTTTAATTTTTTTATTTAATTTAAATAGATTACTACAACGACCAATAGATGGTAACACTTAATAATACGAGTAGCATTGTCCAAGAATACAAATAAATTATAATTAACTTGATTTCTTTAATGCTTCTGTTATTTACTATTATACTTATCGTTTTATATTTTAACCAATTTTCATTCATTAGTTTAAAATAAATTACAGTATATTATCTATCAACAGATAAAATAAATTCTATAGTGTGTTGTGTCTGTGTACTCGTATGATGAGTAATTTAACATCTTCAGTTTCATGTATTCCTAGTACCAATGCATCCTTGGTGCATTATTTTGGGGGTTGGTAACCCCAAAATTAACCCAACTGCAGTGCAAAATTTGTTATCGAGTGAACTGTTTGTGGTGTTATATTTTAATAAAGGATTGTACGAAAAACATGTATAATTCCGTAACAAGACACGCAAAGCCAGAACTAGCAAGAAGAGAAAAATAACCATTTAAATTCGATGACATTTTACAATATTAATGAATAGAAAAGCTCTTTGACTAGCTCTGGCCAGTCATGTACATAGTCCCTTCTTCAAAGAAGCACTAGCTTATTAGATGGACGCTTGAGCATTCCAGCTCCAGTCATCACGTCGACTACTCTGACTTTTCCATCTCGTCCAAAGTAAACTTTACACACTCTTCCTCTTGGCCATGTTCCACGTGGTACCTGGCCATCCACGACTAAAACTATATCACCCTCTATCACAGTTGTATCCGTTCCTCCACCACGTCTTGGGTTAAGAGTCGGTAACTTTGCTTTTGACAGTTTAGAGGTTTGTTTTTATTTATTTATTTTATTAATGTTTATAGTCAAGCCCGGATCGAATATCTGAACCGATGAAGAGGCACTGCTATCGCTGGTGGTTCTTTCAGAATATATGTAAACGCACTAAGAGTGTAAAAAATGACATAAAAGAAAAAAATTGACACGACAGCTAAAGTACGAAGAGAATCTTGTGACACTATTTGACATTGATAGATAGAGGGGGCTCTAGTAAGCTGTCATAATTTAGTTCGACTTAGTCATAAGCCCACTGGTTCACATAGCCTTGTCGGTCTATATATGTATAATCTAAGCTTGAATAAAAAGTAAAACTCGTCTTACCGAGGCTCTAATGGATAGAGCCATCTATGTGTGGTTTTTAGAACAAAGACAATAAAATGTCTAACTTCTGATTCTACATAAAAATTGTTTTATGGATTTAAAAAGTTGCGACTAGTGTGATTCGAACTCGTTTTTCTAGAATTTTACTTCCTACGATTGTACATGTGTTGATTACACTACATATGTTTTATGCCGATGTAATATTATATACCCTTTGTCACTACGGGGAAGAAGACGAATCGATTGAAACGTCACCCGTTAAATTCGGTCAGTCGATAAAGCCCTAGGCCGTCACAATTAAATACACATACATACACATATACAAACCTAAAAAAGTAAGCGCGAAGAACACTACCCTTTAAATCAATATCAATAAGTCATTAAATCAAAAAAGAGATAATACCAATTGATATATCAACGCTTAGCCGAAATTACTGGGCCTAGATACTAGAAATTTTACATACGGGTTTCTGTTATTACCAGGACAAGGGCCTTAAAAAGATGTTAACTATATTCAGTCCTTAAAGGGGATGAATTTAGTAACAACCTTTTAAGGTAAATAAACTTTAAGATCCGAAAATGTTACGTGTAACTTTGTTCGGATAGATATATTATTCTTTCATCGGATTTACTTTGAGACACAAACAATTTTCACTAGAGTTCTAAAACATAACCTTTTTTTGGAATAGAGATTTATATAATTAATATAAATAGGAATAGAAACTGAATAAAAATATTTTCTTTGACAATTGTCACCATGAAAAAATCTCAAAATATGAGCTCATTTTTTTTTTACTTAATACATATTTGATTGTGAAAACCTCAGTAACAATTTAGAAATTAAAAAAGAAGACGTTTTGAATTAGTTCAAATAAAATCTAAATTTAACTACTACTAAATTCTAACCGACGATGTGAACAATGTTTCTTTCAAATACGAAATTCTTTACTTATTCAAGAAGTGTCCTGTATTTCGTATAGAAGTCTCTATTTGTTCAGGAAATACTATTAATATTTGTTTTATTTTTATTATTTATGACTACATTTAATTTGGAAGTTTATAAAGTAAAATAAAATTACTCCAAGTATGACAAAAGTTTAAAGAGTAGTCTAAATTTAGCTGCAGTTATAGTGATTACAATTTTATTATATCTTCTGTTGCATTCTGTATTCCTAGTAAATTCGCACCGAACTTGTCAACAACTTTGCAACCAAGAAATTAATTTAAAACCCTCGTGCTTTTTTTTACGTATGACGATGATACTATTTATTTATTTTTCTCATTTCACACAACACAGAAGATATTCTAGTGTATTGAGTTGATTACTTCTTTTTTTAGTACAAATGATTTAACTTTCTTTTTAAGACAAATGGCACTTGAATATGTTTACTTTAGTTAAAGTTGCCGTCTAACAAATCTTTGATACAAAATAAGAGCAGGAACCTCGCTACACAAGCTACTGATCTATACTAATAAAAGCAACCCCTTTTTAGCCGACTTCAAAAAGAAGGAGTTTATCAATTTAACTGTATTTTTTATGTGTGTTACCGCGAAACTCCGCCCCTGGTGCTCCGATTTTGATAAAAATTATTTTAATCGAAAGGAAGTGCTTTTACAATATTTTTCTACAACTATTTTATTAATTGATTTAATTCTTCTCCTATTACGCACGGCTTCTACTACCGGCCAGTACGACCTACTTGGCAGCGTACAACCTCTGCCGTACTACCAAAGAGGTTCAATAAGCATCAATATGCCAAGAGAATGACAAGAACCATATATGAAAATATTGTATGAAATGTTTGCAGTTTTGTGGTTAATAAACGATAATTAAATAAAAAACATCTTATTCAAAACCTTTACGTAGTGAAGAGGAAGTTATACTTATAATTACTATGACAATACTACAAAATTATAGTTAAAATTTTAAGTGAGCAACCACTTCAATAAGATGGATTTGGCTTGTGGCAAAGATCTTTCTAATAAGTCGCAGCTTTTCATTACAGAACTGTAATTATGAATTTGTACAAGTGTATTCGTGAATTGAGGAAAGAATGTTTAAACTGATAGCGTGGGTAATCACTAGACTCCCCGGGCTAACATAGCTTTGTGTTCGGCGGATCCGAGCACATTTTTAGATAGATTAATAAAAATAAATATTTATTTATTTTATTTATTATATAATTGCCTTACTGTCGGCATGACAGTATCTCTACATAGATATATTGTGGGGTACCGGAACAAAGCGTGAGCTCTTTCAAGCAATATTAGCACTCGCAGTACCACATGAAGTACCTAATATAAAGATCACAGAAATGTATACGGTTCCCGTGGGATATGTTTAATTAACATGTTTACTCGATAAATCTACAACGGTTCGACATATCTTTTTGAAATTAGGTACAGGTATAGAACATAGCCTGAACATATTCGCAGCGAACGAAGTCGCTTGCAAAAGCTAATTACAAACTAATTTAACAATTTTGATTTGAATTTATTCAATTTTAATTTTTAATTCTACTTCAATTTCGTATTCATTACTACATTCAATGTCAAAATTCAAAAAAAGAACTTAGCTAAAATAAGTTAAAAGTATGACAGAAAGTCTCAAAACAAGATGAATCTAAATTTAATCACAGTTTTAAACATTACACTCATATCTTTTATATTCTGCACTCCTAGTAACTTTACAACGAAGTTGTCAACAACTTTACCTCTTATTATTATTACTGGACAAAGAGGGTTAATAATGTCTTACGCACGTATGTAAGTTTCTTTTATATGTATGTGGGTTTGTATCTGTGTGTAGATTCAATTATGACGTCCTAGCATAAACAACTTAATGGATTTGGCCGAGTGAGTTGTCATTCGATTTGTCTTCTCCGGCGTGTCCCGGTGTGCTAAAAACACATGCAGTGGATGTAATACACTAAATTATAAATTAGTCAAAACAAAGTTCGATTCTCACTCGTAAAAACTTTTTTAAGTTACGTAAAAGATTTTTTAAAGTTTTGTGTTATATACACAAACATTACAGTAAATGTTAGTTGTTGATTAGAACATCAGTCAGTAGGTTTTTTTTTTTAAATAAGGTTAGGTTTTCTTTTATTTGACTTAATTCCCTACGTCAAAACAAGGTGTTGAAAGTGTATATGAAAAGATTTACATAGACAATTACTAAAAACGGTGTTTTAACAAATTCATCCTTCATCGTAAATAAGGGAAATTTATATGAAAAAATGTTATTCCTTCGATAGAATTACTTAAACTCGACATGAACACTTTTGAGGCACCCAGTAGAGTTCTAAAACGAAGGAGGCAAGTTTGGTGTAGACACATGAAATGCACGCAGGAAACAGCAAATTTTTTATAAGCAAATTAAGATTTACATATTTTTCGATAACCTTTATAAAAGAGACAACTTACAAATGACTAATTACAATAAGCAAAAGTAAAAAAAAAAACATATCGAAACTTCTTTATCTCACCATAATAGATAATTTTAATAATTTTATACTTGAATACAAAAACATTGCCAATTTAAAATAACAATGATTTGCTTTTAATGAAATAAAGTTCATTAATTTCTCATTTGAGTATATTAGCTTCCCACATTCTTTTTTGGGCGGCGCTATGCCGCCCTCTCTTTCCCCTAATATGCTGTGGGTCAAGGAAGCTTTTCACATATTGCAATTCTTAAAATAGTATATAATAACTAGCTGTCGGTCGCGACTCCGTCCGCGCGGAATTAAAAAAAAAAAAAAAAAAAAAAACTGTAAATCTAAACCATT
>JAOPJD010000025.1:919105-938303 GCA_026167825.1 Papilio polyxenes | reverse complement strand
TTCATCAAAATTGGTCCAGTCGTTTAGGAGGAGTTCAGTCACATACACACGCACACAAGAAATATATATATTAAGAAGATAATTAAAGGTAGCACCTAAAATAATCAAAATCACAATACGGAAAAAATGTCATAAGTATCTTAATAAAACCTATAATTGAATCTTGTTGAGAAAAAGCTATCATACGAAACATATGATAATATAGCACCTTTTTAAAAAACGTCAAATTTTATTTTTTAATTCATTGTTTTTTAATTGAACCGGTAATCATGTATCAGTACAAGCTGTAGTCACTGTCAGTGTAGGGCATCCAGACTGATGATGATTTATACGTCATAAGACGTAAATCCATTCAACCATTTACACTACTATATCGATTCTCCTTTTATTTATTGTACCCTGGTACTCAACGATACAAACTGCAACATTGTTGCACGTAGCCGTGGGTTACGTCACGCAGTCCGTAGTGGAAACTTACGTTAAATACTTTTAACTGTAAAATATTGAAATGAATCTTGAATTAAAAAAAACTTAATCAGTAGCCTATGTTCGTCAAATTCTACTTAATTAGTTCTTCCAGACTGTTCTACATCTATATCAAATTTCATCAAGATCCATGCAGCCGTTCTGGAGATATCTAGATGTCGGATCAAGATGTCGGAAATAAAATAAATATAATGGACTCATCAAATACATCGATTGCAACAATGTAATGCAACAACATTTGGTATCTCAGTATCTACAATATTTGTTTTAATATCCAAGTCTTTATGACAAAAAGGCATGTTCATTGAGGAAAAAATATATATTCCGTGAATTGGGGCAGTGAATGCACATCGTTGTTTTTTCTGGATAAACTTACGACTTAGGGTACTTCAAGAAGCGAGCCTATCACCATCTCAAAGGCCGGCAACGCATCTGAGATTACTTTAGTATTGGCAATGTCCATGGGCGTCGATGAACACCTTGGTGTTCCCGCTGCTCGTTTGTCCCCTTCATTGTAAAAAAAAAATATCCTAAATTATTCTTCCCACACCAATTAGGGAACCTTTGTAAAATTGCGTGTCCAACAATTATATATTAAATTGTAATTTTATTTTAGTTCGATGAAATGTCATTATTATTATTATAATTACCATAATTTCATCTCTATGTCACAAGTCACAATAACTCACAAGTTAATAAAATATACCTTATCGAAAACGTGTGTTGATTTTGTAAACAAAATATATTATCATCATCATCATCAGCTCACTATACGTCCCCACCGAGGGGCTCGGAGCCAACCCTAATTTAGGGGTGACTAGGCCATAGTCAACCACGCTGGCCATAGTCAGATATGTGCAGGTTGCATCACGATGTTTACCTCCACCGTAAGAACATCGGATAAATGTACATATCGATGCTGGAAAGCATAAACGCTGTAACCCTTGAAAACTCGAAAATATGTTTTTCACACCTGCCAAAATCTGCGTCGAATGAACCGATATACGTTGCTCTAGGAAAAAAAGTATTTTGCACAGCGTAAAATTTTGGTGATTTTTCTAAAATTCCGAAAGTATTTTGGCTCTCCTGTAAAGTTCATACTTTCGGGGTTACAGCGTTTACCCTTTCCAGCGTCTATATGTAAATCGAAACTCGAAAAACACATTGGTACATGGCGGGATTCGAACCCAGGACCTGCACATGGCAAGTCAGTCAGTGCTTAAAACCCCTGAGCCACCGACGCTCTAACTAAACAAAATATATGACGCATCAAATGTAAGATAATGTACTAGGACAACATTAAACGCAAGTACTAAAAAAAGCTGTTTTAATGAATTTTCCGGAGTTGATGGTCAGTGCGCACCGCGCAACCTTTTTTGTACATTTATTATTCTTTCTTTTTCTTCTTGACGTTTATTCATTTTTCTTCAATCAATAGAAAACAGTCTTGTGGAAAAATTTCTTTATATTTAATGTGATAACTTCAGCTCATAAATAAGAATAACAATAGTTATAGCATCTTATAAGTGAGAACAGTTTTCTACGTAACACTTTGATACTTTTGCACTCACACACACATAAACAAGATAATAAATATGTATATATGTACAATTTACTTTGTAAATAATAGCAACATTGAAACATGATGAGGTCTTGCACTATCAAAGGGTTGTAAAAAGAGACAACAAGCTTTTACAAACAGCAATAAATTTAAAAATAAACAATAACTACAAACACATTGCAATTAGTCCCATTGTACACAAATAAAAGTAAATCTTCGAAACCCGGCGATGTTAGTCGTCAAGCGACTTACGCAATACAATGTCATAGAGCTTAGCACGGGTCGCGGACAATTCTATCTGTCATCGCCAAAGCTCGTAACCCTTTTGTCAAGATCGTCGTGAGAAGTCTCTGCGATATTGAAGATGGCGAAGCAAATCTATACAGTTGACATGTAGTTGCTATACCTGTAGTAACCTAATGACCGGCGTCACCGATTCAACGTTGTGTGTCCGGAACACTCGCAACGCGATACTCGCGATGCAAGGATACAAATTAGTTCCGATGCTTGGCCTTGTGTACGAAGGGTCTTTACTTTCAACTTGTTTTTCTTCAATTTTTGCGTTCCTTGTATATAAAGACCATATTTAATAGATTTGTAAGTTTTATTTTTTGTGAAGTGTAAATGTCTTTCTTAAACAGTTATGTTATGGTTATTTTAGTATCCAGTACGAGAAATCCACACTAAGGTATTGTTCTAAGTAATCATTCAATGACGCTGACGTTAGGTCAATATTTTTATGCTCAGTAATCCTAAACTAAAATTATTTCAAAAAAGTAAATATTTGAAATTTTAATCAAAACATCTTGTGGATAGAAACTACTATTAATCCACAATTTTTTACTTTTTTTCTTAAGAATAAACTAGAACTTTACAACGATAGCATTCGGTGTTAGGTGAGATGTGGACGAAAAATGATACGCGCTAGTTTTGCAAATGCCTATTCATGACAAGTTAGCTAAAAAAGTAACAATTTCATACAGAACCGTTAATTCATAAATAATTTCATTCAGGAATAATCACTTTATGTCTCCTGTTACATTCTGTGTTCCTAGTACATTTGCAACGAACTTGTCAACAACTTTACTTTCGAGTCGGCATTCTATTATTATTACCAAGAAGTGTCCTGCATTTCGTGTAGAGGTTTCTATTTCATATTTTCTATTTTCACCTTTGTTCAGAAAATGCAATTAATATTTGTTTTAATTTCATTATTTATGACTTTTTTAATTTGGCAATTCAGAAAGAACACAGATAAAATTAGTCCATGTATGCCACAAGTTTTAGTTTAGATTTAAATAACAGTTATAAATAAATACATCTTATTATATCTGTTATATTCTGATTGCCTAGTAAATTTTCCCTGAGTTTGTAAACAACTTTTACGTCATTGTTATACCGAGTGAAGTGAATAAATTTAATTATAGTGCTGCGAAAAAAAAGCATAGCTATGATATATATATATAACCCTTTTTCTATTTTTTGGTAAGAGGTCAATCTTCTATAGATACCCTGCCTTCTGGAGAAAGACAGGGTTGTGTGAGACTTGTCTCACTAAAATCCCCTCGGTGACCATACTCTAGTGCAATCGGTAAGTCTCAGGATCTCCAAAGGAACGCACTGAAGCTCTCTGCAGTGAGTTTTTGCACGACCTAGGGGAGAGGCCACTTCTTATGTCCTCACATACTATAGCAACTCAGTTTAATGCTGTATTCCCGAGATCGTTTAGGATGGCAAACATTGCCACACCTACAGTTATTCGACCTATATATAGATGGAGTATTTCAAACAAGTTGTACGTTTAATCTTTAGTTAAATTTCGAAATGTCATTGTGTGCGTAATGCAAATGATTTTCATTGCACTGGTGTGCGAAAAAAAATTCCAAATTCGGGAAATGCAGTTTATAGAACTTAAAAGTAATAATATACGAGTACAAAAGCAATTGTTTACATCGATTTTGAATCTTTTCGATTTTCGATGATTGTCACCTCATAGAACTTGAAATTTCGTGTTTATTGTTTTTGAATTTGAAAACAAAGATATTTTTTATTTCTATTCCTATTTTATTTCTCAAAATCAAACAAAGAATAAAAATTTGAACCAAAAATCATAATGATTACAATAAAAAAATTAGGTAATAGTAGTTTTTTATTATTTGGTGGTAAACGATAACCACCTGGATTCGCCGAAATAACGAAGCGACCGCTGCCCATAGATATCCGCAATCACAGATGCATTGCCATTGGGTGGGGAAACAAAGAAAACTAAAACTAGACCTCTGGCACTACGTTCATCAGAATAAACGCTGAATTATTTCCACTTTACGTTTGTCTTCTGTATAGTCGTGCTATTGCATCGAGCGAGCTGACCAATTCGTGCAAAAGATGTACTGGTATTTACCACTGTTGAATAAAGATATGTTTTTTTTTTTAATAATTTCAATAAATACGAAAAGAATTACAGAATTACACAAAACTAATTACAGAATAAATTGGTTTGATAAATTTTTCCGTTTTACGCCAAAAATGGTCAAATTATGCTAAATTTTGTACCAAACTTGTCAACTTCTCTTTCAACTATTTATCTAGTCATTCTTTATTCATCCAAGAAGTGTCCTGGATTTCGTGTAGAGGGCTCTATATTCAATCTGCCTTTTTCATCTTTATTAAGAAAACATATCTTTATTTTATTTTGATTGTTTATTACTACATTAAAATTAGATATGAAAAGATAGGACAGTTAAAATTTATTCAAGTATGCCAAGAGTTTTGAGATTAATCAAATTAAACCGCAGTTATAAAGATTACATCTTTTTAACTATATTTTTATCATCTCTGTCCACTGCTGTTTTTAAATGACAAATTTATCAATTATATTACAAAAAATAAATTTACTACATTTATTTTGGAAATTCGGACATATTAACACATTTGAAATTGGTTCAAATATATCACTAATTTTGAGAGGAATCTAAATTTAACTTTTAACTACATTTATAAAGTTTATAAATATTGTCTCTTCTACGTTCTGCGTGCCTAGTAAATTGGCAACGAACTTGTCAACAAGGTTTCTTTTGTACTACGCCATTAAAAAAGTAAAGCCACAAGAAGTGTCCTGCATTTCATGTAGAGGACTCTATTTCATATTTTCCTTTTATCACTTTTGTTCACAAAATACTTATTTGTATTACTCCAAAAAAAATACAGTTGGGCACTATTTAATTAAACACGTATTTAACCCCCGCCGGTGGTTATAAAAAGGTATTTTTCCCCTCAAAGAGAGAGAGAGAGAATATCATATAGGATATAGGTGCTTTATTGCGTGTGCGAAAGACTCTTCGGTCTTCGAGGAGCATTTTTATTTACTTTGCCTAATTATTCTATTTAGAAACTATTAAAACAAAAGATATTGAAGTTACGAAACCTTCACATACACCTTACATATTCCCATACAAACTTGGATCCCCTATTGTTATTTTGCACCGTTGATGGTAAAAGTAAACGATCTTTTAATGTAATATTTACTTAATATATCAAAATAACAGCCTAAAAAATAAATATTCTAAGTGTAAATTAAACTTTCTAACCCTTACAAGCTCTTTTTCGAGTTAAAAGGTACCAAATTTCATTTAATCGGTCCACAGATACAGATAGTTATTTTCGCGTTTGTAATATGAGGAAGGATTAGTCCAGATTTGCATTTCGGAAGCATATTAATCAATTATTTCTTTAAGATTTCTGGTAAAGCTAGCGTGAGGTAAAAGGACGTAATAAGTTAAAATGTAATTGAAAACCGTCTAAATTTTTTATGGTTAGGCCTGAAATCATTATCGCCTTTTAATTTTTTATGACAAAATTTAATTTTGAAAATTCGAAAAAAAAACAGTTCGAAATTTGTTTCAAGTAGAGTTGAATGTTGAGACTAAACTAAATTTAACTACTTATAAAAGTTACAATTTATATCTCCTGCTGTATTCTGTATTCCTAGTAAATTTGCACCGAACTTGTCAACAATGTTTCTTTCAACCACGCCCATTAATCCAAGAAGTGTCCTGCTTTTCGTGTAGAGGTCTCTATTTCATATTATCCTTTTTCATCCTTTCTATAATTTTTTTTTTGATTATTTATTTAAGACACATTTAATTTGGGTATTAAAAAATCAGATAAAATTACCTAAGTATGCCGTAGGTTTCGGAAGTAATCTAAATTTAAACAATGTTATAAATAACACACACTTGATATCTCCTGTAATATTCTGCTTGCCTAGTACATTTGCACCGAACTTGTCAACAACTTCGCGCCGTTATCAAGAATATAATTTACTAGTTATTTTTCTACAGTGGAAGCCCACATTAAGTACTGATCATGCGCACTTTGGCTCCATCGATCTTGTTCCGCCATATTGTACAGGTTCAGTTGAGTTTCCTTCTTGTATCGAATATAAAATCTACTAACAAAATAAATATAAACCAGTCAATTTGTACTTTAAAATCTTATTATTTGGTTCCTTTCTCTTGATAAAGTGACAGTTATAAGAAAAAAAAGTTTACCATCATCATAGAAAGTTAGAGATATCAAACATCTAAAATCTGCTCTGACAAAATTTTACATCTTCGATGCTCCACATCATGGCAATTTACTAAGGTAAGTCAATTTTTAATCATTATTCTAACAATACATTTTTTTAATATAATAAAACAAATAATTTTATTTATATGGCTTTTTTTCTTTTGTGTACAACTTTTTAAATAAATTAATTTGATATATATTTCTCTATATTAATTATTTATACACATTTCTCCTACTATCTACTTCACAGATTAACAACAACGGAGAAATTATTTATTTAAATTAATCCTACAAAGCAACTTATCCAGTAAAGGGCAACTTATTGTGACATCAGTCAATAAATTTAAATAAACTACTGCCCCATGACGAAGTTCAACGAAGTGGATGGATTATTTCTACGGCAAGTAATTATTTTCCATATACTAGTACTATTAGCAAAGTTATAGTCAATTTAATTCATCACTAGAATCTTAAGAACATCATCATTTCCCTGGCCTCATCCCCCTCACGAGGGATCAGCGCACAAGGATACAACGAACTTAAAAAATAAAACTAAAACTATTAAATTCCTTAATAGTGTTTTGAAAACACGAATATTGAAAGTTTTGTAAAAGAATTTAAAGATTTTTTTTAGATGTGTAAATAAATAAAAAGTGAGAATTGTGTCTAAGACTGTACCAAATGGAACAGTTTGTAATTACACAGAGATACCCATTTATGAAATTAAATAATATTTGTTTTGTGTTTTACCGGCAAAAATGTGCCGCTAAAGTTTTTCTATTATCTGTGCCAAGAGTCAAAGAGAGATATGACCCCAGCAAATACTTTTGCAAAACAAATAACGTAGTTCACATATTATTTCTTTATTATTTATGTTAAAAAAGATTTTTTTTATATTGTTATTTCTACACCAACTTTAACAACTCTGTTAATCAAAATATCAATTTTGACGCAGTTGAAACGGAACGCATATCATCTGGTATCCCGACTGCGCAAAATCGAATAATTCAAATCAATATTTCACTTTAGGCGTCAGTTCGCGAATGGAAGTGACTAAGGGTAGCGTATTACTTCTTAAAATAATTTTCAATCAGTAAAACGTAACATTTTAATCAACAACAGTAACAGTGTCAATTGTGTCATTATTTTTCATCAATATATCCTAATTTTTAGTGAGATTTTCCAACATTTTCTGATTGTAATTAAATAAAACTATTCCTTGATCAAAATTTTAAATGATCTTTTCAAATGTGAGAACTAAATAATTTTCATTCATAATCGTTTTAAACCAGCGTCAAAACGTAGTAAATGCTGTTGTTCATGTGTTTTAAAATACATGTTTTTTATTCCTCAGACGTAGACTTCGAGCCACATTTTAATTAGTAAAAGACCTATTTAAAAGTTACTAACGGAAGTCGACTCAGCGGCAGCAATCCTTAACAATGAATCCACCGTACAATGGTCGGTTTATAAACGTGGATGGATCGCTTCTCCACATCGCGAGGAACTACTACCCAAGAGGCCATCCGATGTCGGGATTTCCAGCTTACTGTCCTTTGTGTAGATTATTCGATCGTTTTTGTACTGCTGATCATGATTGTGTGCTTATTGTACCTGTGAGATTTTATTGCCCATATAAATGCATTTGCAAGAATCGCGAGTTTTATTTATACAACCTAATTTTTCACTTTTCGGAAAAAATATAATCTTTGACAAAGAAAAGGATAACAGTATGTTTTATACAGGGGCTTTCTTCATCAATCCATGATAAATAACACTACTTACTAGTAACAACACTTGGTATGATATTTACTCATTATTATCTCAGATTAACTAACTCAAGACTACTCAAGACTAGGCAATATTAAATCGACTTCCTTAAGTATTTGAAATCTGTGGAAATCCACTTTGCAATAAGTTTACAAGATCATGAAAAACAAGTTTGTTGATGTGATCGTTCATTAATAAAGAAAAACAAAGATTTTCTATTTTCATTTTGTATTTCGTTGTTTATAAAATACTCCTAGAACAATTTCATAGCAAATGTACATAACTGAATAATGTCAACTTAAAATTCAGTTTTCAATTTGAAACGCAATATTGTTGTTATAGTAATTCTGAGCTACAATACGTATGAAGACTCAAATATAATTTGTAATTCTAGTTATAGAAGGGACATTACGAATACTTTCCTTAAAATATAAGCATAATGTCACACAATCGTCAGTACAGCTATCTGTCGCAAGTGTCAAATTTGACAACCAAAACTCTTCCAGTAGTAGTTTTTGAGCGTACATTATATTTTTAGTAATTTCCAGTCTATTTACATATGTAACTATATGTTAAATGTCCTAGATAAGAAGAAGCTAGTAAATCATAACTTTACCAACGAATTACAAATGCCGAAACATTTGTAACAACATATTTTTATCGCTGATTTCCAGCGACAAACAGAGATATACAACTTAAAATTATAATTAATACTAACTAATAATTATAACATAGGAATGATAATATACTTTTTTTATCAGTTTTTCAAATAATGGAACACAAATCACTTAATGAGAAACAAATCGTCCCTTAGCTTACAACACCGCTCAAGTCGAAAATTGGCGGTTTTCATAATATAATTGGTTACATTATTCACATGATAATTGAAAAGTAAATAAATATGGTAAATAAGTTAAAATAGAGTAAATCGACAAAAAGAAGTAAAGCGTATTTATTAAGGAATTACTAAAAAAATACACCTATTTTTTAAATAGACAGTTTTATTCGTCTTCTGTAAAGTTTATGAAAATGACTTATGCGATGTTGTTAGGTAAGATATGAAATGTATATAACAATATTAATAACAAGAATTGCAAAAAACTGGATTTTATTAAATTATTTTGCTAAAGCAATAAACATTAACACCGTGTTAAGAGAAACGTATAAATTTGTAGACATGCGCAGATTGATTGGACACCATTGATCACCTTCAAATTAATTTTACTCTACGCGTTAACTCTTCGGCTCAGGTAAGACATAAAATATAATTCCATTTACATTTTAATATCAAAGCTAAATAATTCTTCTTCTACTTTAAGAGTTCTTTATGCTGGTGTTAAATACAAATCGTATGGAGTAAAGACAACGTATTATTAAAATAACTTTTCAATACATTAATCTTCTTAAAATGTCGACAGTTAATAAGTAAGCATTGACATACGTTCGATAATGATTCTTTGATTTTTGAATTTATTAAATATCATTTTAGGTAACGGCAAAAGAAAAACATCTGTTGCATGTGTTAACTGGCGCAACAGATGCTTAGAAGTTAAATTGTTTAAACTTTCGTGAGACATCATAATTAATTAATTAAGAAACGGCTTAACTCTTAGATGCTTAGAAGGTTTTCGATGAATCTTTTTTGAATTGCGTCTATAAAATGTAGATGTATTATGGTTGGTTTCAAGACATAAATTTCTGTATAAAATATACCGTCGTCCCTCTCATTATCTTTGGGAAAACAGAGATAACAATACGTTTTAAACGGTGATCTTGGTCTCAGAAACCCACGATTAGTCAGACATTTTGCAAGTGTAATATTCCAATCGTTTTTGCAGTTTCCATGTTAGTAGGGGTAGATAAATCCGGAACAAGTTTTTTTTTTTTGGTTTATTAATTAAAAATTATATAATTAATATAAAATTTAACATCATTATTAATAATAATAATTAACATTTAGACAGTAGCCAAATAAAATATAATGCGCTTGTTTCAACGAGGTTAACAGATATCGATCGATTGGGCGACATCTTAGCTCGCATTCAACAGTTTGATTTGCAAATTAAATCTTCGCATAAATCTAAGTTGTAAGCATTTATGTTAAGTGATTTTCTGGAATTTGAACGAAATCTCTATGATTGTGTTCATTTTCATCTTTTATAAACTAAAACATACATATTATGTATCATTGTCGCGAAGAGACTAAGATATGGCGACGTTAAGCAAATTTATAAGGAATTAGAACGTTAATAACCTTTCTAATATCTCATTACGTACTTTTCAGGTACTAACGGAGGAACAACTATAATAGCGGCTTTAAAAACAAGTTATTGAAGTAACCAACTAAGACAGAAAACACCGATATTAAAGGTAACTAGTCATTACTACCAACCTTATATAACGACCTGATAATACTAGAAACATATATTAATTAAATCTGTTGCGAGAGTACAAATTGCGAAATGAACAAAACTTTAACATTTTTATTATTGTGTTTTAATTTATTCTAAATTATATCAATTGCTGTGCTCATTGCATTACCTCTCGATTAACACCATTTACTTTATACTATGGTAGAGTGGTCGCTGTGCGTAATTTTTTTACATCCTACTTTATTTTTACATTTATTTAATTGTCTATACGCTATACGACTGCCTTTTGTTGTGGTTTAGGTTATCTACCATTTTCATACGTATAATGAAAATCTATCTACTTTTACATAGAACGAAAGACGTGGTTTTGAAAAGAGTTCACAGGAACAAGATTAAATCCTTTCACACCCAAATTCATCGACGAATCTACGCATATCTTTCATTTTAGCTTTAGTTCTGTAAAAACAATTTTTCCTATTTCCAGGTCCCGATTAAATCCAGGCAAAGTTAAATGTTTCGATATATTATTAATAATAAAGATTAGAAATATATTGAATCGAGGAGAAGTAATTACCGACAGCGATCAACTGTTTCTACAATTTAAAAAATTACAATAGCAAGAAGAATATAATATAAATATAACAATGTCTAAAGATTCAATGTTTGAACCAAAATATAGTAGAGTGTTGGGCAACCAGCTGAAGCTGATGTACAGCATTAAGGCACCTATAAGATCGCTGATTAAAACTAATAGAATGCTTAATGAGGCGCTGAATGACGACGCACAACCGACATCGGAGCCGGCTACGGCTGTACGCATCTTAAAGCGACCGCAACATCTAGCTAGAGGGCAAATTGTTGGACGGATTTATAATCAACCCTTGAAGGGACTTGAACAACGGCAAAGGGAATACGAACAAGCTCGGTTGCGTATATTAGGCGAAGCGCGCAACCCCGAAGATGACAACGAGATGTAATGGGTTGGTTAAAAATTAAAAAGCATTCAAACGTTGATTTATGATTTATGAAACTCAATAACAATAAAAACCAGTAAGCAGTATCAAAAATATTATAAAAACTATATGCAACAAGAAACAGAATTTGTCTAAACATAAATACCAAAGTCCTAACAAACATTACATGGACACTGAGCGCAAAAAGCGGAAAACTTGTTTCTTGAATAATCAACTCACTGAACACTGAAGAAAAACTAGGCAATAGATTTTAAGAAAAAAGTTCTAAACAGGGATTACAATCCGGAATATCAGGGAAACTTTTTGTAGCTTTATCGATTTTCTTTGCTGTTAGTTGTTTAATATTATTAATTTCTATGATTAACAAATATAATTACTATACAGTATAAAAAGGTAGGTTGTGAAATGATTACTTTTCATTAAGGCACTATTTTTTCAACTACTTTTTGAATTTATATAAACGTGAATGTTTGATCACCTAAAAATACTTACGTAAATATTTAGTATTTACACTTTACATTTCGATGTTCTTTACTATAAAATGTGATTTTTTTTTAATATATTTTACTAGGACTACATCAAATCTTGGTCGTTTAAAAAAAGATTAAAAAGTGCCAAATACAAATATTCATCAAAATACTATTTACAAAAATTACGATGAAATAATTCTTATTATAAAAAAATCTATTCTAATCCGGTCCATAAATAAATTTCTATAAATACAATACAATTTAAATAATTATTAATTGTTATTTATGTATGTATGTTTGTAGGAACTAAATGTCAGTAGTAGTAGTAAAATTCCTGACCTAAACTTCAATGTCTCTGATATAAGTACAATAATTATAATGTTTGTTAATCCCGTTTTTTTGGTTATAAAAGGGCTGAAATATTATTGTTTCAATTTTTTTATGATTAGGCCAGGTCCAAAATGTCGAACGAATGTTTAATCATTGATGCACATAATGTAATTCCTCGTCGTAATACATATATATTATGTCCCCACCTAGTGACTCGAAGTCTATCTAAAATGAGGAGTAATTATGTATTTAACTTATATGAATATTGGTGTCCAAATTTACGTGTACGTATGTTATTGTAATCGAAAAAAAATTTGCGCTTTAAATGTGAAAATAAATGTCCATAAATAAATTACATCAGTCTTAGTGTTTTATTTATGCGCGACTGGCCGCTAGGTCTGAGACCAAAATCTCTGTATAAATCATACCGTCATCCTTTTCATGATCTTTAAACAAGAGAGAGAAAATATATGTTTTAAACTTTGATTTTAAATAATAATCTCTCTTCATACTAATGGTAAATGAAACTTCAACTTCGTTCTTTTTAATTGGTAACGATGAAAAGAAACCATCTTATATTTAGTTATAGAAGATAACACCGTTTTAAAACTTTATTAGTCTTAAAATTAAACATTCCTTTTTCAACGGCTTGTGCAATAACAAATACATTCAAAGTAGATGACCGCTTAGTTCCTCTATTTTAAATAATGTCCGTAATATAATTTTTTAATGGAATGCATGAAATACATTGCATGGTTTGATTTTTTTAACAAATTAAGTACCGTGGAGGATTTTCTTGTGAAAAGTGTGTTTCTTCCTGAAAAAATAAAAAATAAGTTTTCTCTCAATACACATATTTATGTTAATAATATAAAAATTGAGTATGATTTAATACAGAAATTAATGACTTTGAGCGAAAAGGTAAGATCGCTTTTAGTAAAATTATTAAGGTAAAAACTATTATTTTTAGTTTAATTACCTACTTTTATATATTTAAACTCTTTCAAATTTATGTTGTCCTGGTACTTCAGCGGTTAAACTTCAAAGGAAATCAATAAACTTACTCAACCGCATTGATTTTCTTACGTTCGGAAAATATTCGTGTTAGTTAAATTTTACTTTAAAGAATAATTATAGCTTAATATTAACAAAACTGATATACATTAAAATTACAAGGGAAATATTTCTTTACACATGAAAATGAAATTATTTATAATATAAAACTGTACTGTAAACGATATTTTTTGTACCTAAGACGACCTGGAAAGTTCCGTAATAAAGCTTTTGATATTTTTTTTACTAGTAAAAATCTTCCTTTTTATTTAAGAATAATTTCAAAATAAAAAGTCGAAATAAATACGATTCAAATATACCTGGCAACTTCCATGTTCTAGTAGTGTAAATTTAAAAAGATAATGTACCTGTGTGCCTTATGTCTATTCTATATTACGGTGGATGTTTCATGCCGAAGCACATATACATACCGTCATCCTTCTTATTCTATTTGGAAAATAAGAGATAACAATATGTTCCTGTATTTCAGTAGTGGAATTCATGCGAAAACTATCTCTATCACTTTATGTGATCCTGGTAGTTCAGAAATTTAAACTACATAATAAATCAATACTAGTCGACGTTATTTATTGCCATTCTAATAAATAATTCTCTCCTCTCTCTATTTCAACTCTATGGAAAGTATTATAAATAAAAATTCAAATGAAATTTAAAAAAATCATGCAAACTGAACTTAACTTTTATGGTATTACTTTTTGAGTTAATCTTGTTCAGTTGTAAAGTTCTTTCTTTCTTGTTTTATTAAACTTTTGCTCATTTTCTTCTTCTTAATTTAATTAAAATAAAATTGATGATTTATAGATAAAATAATTTATCATTTATAAAACTACTGTTTGACATAGACCTGATTACAGAAGACTGGTGCTAATGGTCAAATAATAGTTACCATAAACTGGGGTGACACGTTGAAAATAAATGCTATATAGACCATACCTGTATGGTCTATAAAAAAGTATATAACTTATCCTTTGAATAATATAAACATAAAAGGAACATGACTTTTATAAGAAGATCGTTATTAACTTACGATTTATTTCCGAGCAAAAGATAAATTGTTCTTATAGGTCACACTCCTACAAAAAGGTATGTTAGTTTGGCAAGATGCCAAAAAATAGCTGACGATATTGTGAATGTAAAACTAATGCCTACATCATGTGTATATTTATATCTTTAAAAACAAATATATTTTAAATTTAAAAAAAAAAATATATTATCTCTGCCCATATAACGAGAAAACTAGGTCAAAATTAAATTTACCGCGATTTCTGAGGTGCGTATTACGCCGAATCGCCGAGATAAAAATCAATAACTGTTTCTCAGTACATTCTGATGGTATATCCGTTCTAATGGGAGTACTCTCTTTTTCAAAGTGCGAAGTGTCTTGAATTAAGTAAGAATAAAGTGAAAAAGTTCCACATATTCAACACACAAAATAGGAAATGTAAGTTATCTTAATTCAGAACATACTTATTTAAACTTAATTTGAAATCTCTTTGTCTTGGTTTAACGATATTATATAATACATATATAATATGTCTAAGTTCTTCAAAATTAAAAAGATGGCGTAATATTAAATTTAGACATCTTTAATTTGCAAATCAGTGAAAACGATGTAGATTCTGGTCAAAAGCTACTTTATTCGTTAGCTATATAAAATAAAAGAGTAGATTTTTTTTATGGGGAAGGTCTTGTAATGAAAATTATTATTATAAATATATACTACATTACTATTATTATTATTACATTAGAATATATAAACGCATACACCTTTACAATACACAAGTAAACTACAAATAATATATAAAGTTATAAATGCTTGAATAAATGTTAAAATGGCCGCATATGGCAGATAGCGGATAGAGAAGTACAATTAAAGATGGCGGATTATAGGCAAACTAATAAAGTATTTTTAACTAACGACAAAGTTGCACGTAATAATCTAAGAAACGGTGAAAGAAACTTTCTGACTGGGGATTTCCCGACGGTTTGCACTTTTTATCTATCTATTCACGCGACTCCCTCATACTAAGTCGTAATAAGCGACTTGTATAAGTAGAATATCCACTCGCAGAAACGTAGTCAATATCATGTTTTTTTTTTTACAGCTGATGCTTGAAAACCGATTGGTGACGCAACCAGCAGCAGAGAAGCGTTAATAAACGGGAGTAGTCCCCACACAAAAACAGGTAGCTAATTGGTTTTTATATAAGTTCAAAGCAATGCCAAGAAAAAACAATCTCACATATGACTATTAATCAATTCTACAATCGTCAACAATAATTTAAAAAGGGTTTTATTTTTTGTTTTAGCACAGCAAGCCAATTTTAAATCAGGAGGCGCCTAACAGGTTGATAAGATGGCGAGCAATTTAAACGATGACTTAGATTCATATGAAAATCCACTTCTCGACACCGTGACCTTCTCAATTGCGATGAAGAGTGCTCCGAATTCGTACGAATTTTCACGATATGTGCACATACTGGTCAAGGAGATCAAAGAGTTTTATAAAATTCAAAATAACGTTCATCCTTTAAAAGAACCTCACAGGTACAACTATTTCCTTATACAGTTAAGTTGTTGCTTGAGGGAAATGGGGTGTAATTGTATACGGAAAATCATAGACACCTTGTCGTGTGAAGATCAGAGCAACGATGGTCAGGTGCTTTTAATCAACTTTTTAATGTACAAGCTGGTGACAGCGATGATGATTTACACTAATTCGCCAGGCTGTTCTCAAGATATCGGGCTAGGCCCGAGGCGGAGGTATATGCCGCCGACCGTGCAAGAATTGCAAGTTATCGTATCGCAAGTTGACGCCGCTGGGCTTCCGGCGAACGTGAATATAGATTATTTTCTTACCATGCTTGAAAATGAAATGAAACTCGCGATTGGACGCGAACGCCAATCGCGAATGACTACCTCATATAGTCAGGCCGAGATAACTATGCAGTGGGATCGTTTGGAAAATGCCTTTAAAAAAATGGTTTCTAAGTATAGAAAGAGGAATGAAGAAGCCAAATCTGACTTGGAAAAATCAACGAACCTGAAACAAGAGCAGAACTAAGAATTAATTAGAAGTTACCCATTTCCATTCTTACAACTATCTTATACATTTAAAGCTCCCTCAAGGCCAATTTTACTTATTTTTTAACTATCTATCTAGTAAAATTTTTAATGTAATGAAGTATTTCAAGTTGTGAAGAAGACAGGGTCATTTTCTTTTCTTTTTTTTTTAGGTTTACTAAAATTAATAACAAAAATATTTATTTGTACATATGTATTCAAGTGCAAAACCTTTACCTTCTATACATTCCTAATACAATGCATACACACAAACACACACACACACACACGGACACACACACACACACATATTGAACGGCGATTTCGGTCTCAGAAACAAACAATTAGTAGATAGTTTTTAAGATAAAGTAGTTACTTGTAGTAATTTTAACTTCATTAATATTATCTTTTCTTCATTAATAATTAATCATGTGTAGAATTTACTGATAATTTGCACGTCATTGATATTGTACGCTCACTGATTCGAAAATATTCTGAGGAGAGACTTTTGAACGGAAAGTAGGGTAAAATAGTTATTTGTCCTTTACAAAATGATACTTAAATATTCCTATTGAAATTGATGTTCGTCCATGTGAATAGTTTAACTATATGATAAACTATCAACTAACAATCTCAAATCTTTTGTCCTTTATTAGGCCTATTAACTTTTAAATTGTTGATGAAATATTTAGTACTATTGTGGGTTTGTTAAAAATAGTTTGATCGATTTGACAAATCTAAGTAGTTAGTACATTTTTTTTATTAATATTATAATTATTGTCATAACTATAAAATAACTCGGTCGAATTATAAGTCAAAATGCTATTTTTATTAACACTTTTATCAACATGACCATTATTAATATGACATTAAAAAAATGATATTTCAGAAAATAAAGTACGTGCCAAAATAAATAAAAACGTGAAACGTTTCTACAAAAAAAAAAATATTTATAGAAAGTGTTAAATCGATCAAGCTATTTTTAACAAATTTAACTTGAAATATGATAAAAATTCATTATATTTCCAATTGTTTCATACTTTCAAATGTATTTTATTATAATGTTAGGAAATTGACTCCATGATTGTCTGCTTGATAATATGCTGTATACTCGTAGTGATAACATTTTAAATATTTTAAAACACATATTAAATTTAATGTGATTGATGTGAAACAAGCTTGTACCCCTTTGCTTATACATAAATGTTTCAAGTCGGTGTCATATAAATGTAAATAAAAACATGTTTGTTTTTTTCATTTCCTTATACCCACCCAATAGGAAGAAACTGAACACTCTAAGTAGGTGGCGCTAGCGCCAAGAGTTGGCTGTCGACTGTCATCTGTCACTTTTTATACGTCATTCTAGCGTTTTAAAAAAGGTTCTCCGAAGCTGGAATGCATACACAACTGGAAAAAAGCCAGTTTTTGTCATAAATAATTTACGATTTTTTATTTAATTTCGCATTTTTGAATTGAAATTTGACGGAAGTCATTGTTACTTCCATACTAATATTAAAAATTGGAAAGAATAAATGGTATTTTGACACCGAAGGATAAAAATTAAATCCTAAGATGGTAAATTACATTACAGCAAAATCATCAGTCAATTTATTTTGGAGATTTGAACAAGAAAGCACATTTTGGAGTTAATATTAATCTTAAAGTAAAATCTACCACATGCCGTTTTCGTAATGGCTGTTTTTTTTTTTTTAATATGGTGTTTATGGTAATTTCGAAATTTCATCTCGATATGCAGTTTTTTAGGGTTCCGCACCTAGTAAGCAAAAAGCGGTATCCTTTTAGGATCTAGGAAATTTGGTACGAAGCAACGTATTGCACCACAGATAAAAGAAAAATTGCGAACACCGTACATTTTTATACCAGGTTTGTATGAAACATTCGGCGCGCGAGTCAGACTCGCACTTAGCCGGGGTTTTTTTTTTTCTTAAGATCTTTAATAACAAAATATTTATAGCTTAAAACAAGATTACACTTTAAAATATTTTGCTATTTTATCTTATTAAATTACGATAAAATGAACGCACTATATTGCTGGAATGTACACAACACTACTTAATGACCTGCGCACAAAAACAGCGATAAATCAATAAACCATTTTCAATCAGGGCGTTGTCGAGCAGACGGTGAGCCAAAGAATCAAGACAGGTGTTTAGAATAAATGTAAGTAAATTTTTATTGTAAAATCATAACGTTTCCACAGCATAATACTGTCTGGAAAGTATTCCAGAGTTGAAGAAAATTTATATTTTAATGTACATTGATGTGCTTTTCCGAAATTTAATTTAGTTACCTGGCAGAATGGTGGTTTCTACGCCATCTTGAGAAAATAGTATAATGGCAGTTTTCCTTTGTGTCACGTCATACTTTTGAAAATTTAACAAAATTAAATTAGACAGTTTTGCCAAATACAAGTGAGATAATTTGATTATAGATAAAATTCTCGTGTCACAGTTTTCGTCACCGTACTCCTCCGAAACGGCTTGACCGATTCTCATGAAATTTTGTGAG
>JAOPJD010000025.1:880731-918833 GCA_026167825.1 Papilio polyxenes | reverse complement strand
GACCGATTCTCATGAAATTTTGTGAGCATATTCAGTAGGTCTGAGAATCGGCCAACATCTATTTTTCATATTTTTTTAACCGCGCGCGGACGGAGTCGCAGGCGACAGCTAGTACTAAAATTAATTATCAATCATAATATGATCTCATTGTTAGAGGTATTTAGCAACTGAACATATTACATAAGTACTATATAAAATCTTTAAAAGCCTTTCACATAATTATAACTATTTGATGATTGTTCAGCAGATATTTAATTTACGCCTTAAATACATGCGTTTCAATTTCAATTGTGTCTTTACTATTTATTAATTAAAATAATAATACTAGAGGCGAAATTCCGCTGCCAAAACACTTAATATTTCTGTACATTAAAGCGGTCATTACACGAAAACCATAAAAAGATCTGCGTCGTTTACTTGTAGCATTTTATGAGATCTTCAATTATCTCATAAATCATTTTTATATAACTCTAACGGTTACATTTACATAAGCCAATGAAGGTAAATTTTAAGTGATTCAGAAATATACTGCTTAATCAGAATTTGTGATGGTAAAAGCCGAACTAAGGCAAATCCTAAGATTTACTCATTGTTATGTTTTGAAAACGATGTGATTTTATTTATTTTCAAACATTATTTCTATTTACTTGAAACAATTTAAAAATGTCACCAAATAACTGTAAATGTCTTTAAATAGCCAAATAAAATTGTCTTTGAAGAAGATAAATTATTATTTATTAAAAGTCACATAAATTAACGATTTAAAAAACATCTTAGATGAATAAAAATTGAATGACAAGAAATGGACCATACAAAATTTTAAATATTTATTTATGAGGAAAAAAAATTATTCATTTTATTATTTAATTTAAGTAAAAGCTTTTTTTATTGTTTCTTTCATTTATTATTTTATATGTAAATTTTTAAAAGTAAATGAAAATGTTGTACAAAATAAAAAAATTATTTTTTATTAAAAACGAAAATACTTTTTTCATTGGAAGATTCCCGTTATAAAAAAACATTAAGTGAACTTCATAAAAACATATTGTGAATTGATTTTTCATCGATTCCTAAATAATCGAGATATATCAAGTGAATGGTAAATGCTATAAACTCTAATTAAAAATGACTATTTGCTTGATCTATCGGAGTACATCCCTTTTCAGTATAATCCCTTTTCAGTATACAGTACCATCCGGAATAAATTATCCACATGATGATGAAAACCGAATTTTAAACCGTTTCGTGGCTGAAAATGAAGCCCAAACACAAGTCACAAAAAGCGATATTTTGTATATGATTTACTTATATATATATATCATTTTATTTCTTTTCAGACTCACTTATAAATATGTATCGCAATAATATGGATGATACATCAGATGACTCCGATGGCACTGGTAGCACAGGTAGCTTTAAGCTACTTACTGGAAGAGAATTGAAACAGTTTTTAAAATCGCAGACAAAATCATTTACATTCATGAAGTATATCCACTGTTTGGCAAATCAAATTAAGAGTGTGCATCCAATGCAGAAAACAATAAACTTCAAGCCAGATTTTAAATACTATGATACTTTCCTTTTAGAACTGCAGGAATTCCTTCAAGAATTAGGTTGTCCGCATAAAGAATTAGTTTCGGGTAATATAAAAGAAGGACTTAAAAAAAAAGGTCGCGAACGTCTTCTTAATTATTTGAATTCTAAAGTCTTAGATACGGAGAAAGATGAGATTAGTGCCCTAAAAAATAAATTCAAGGGCACTTCTTATAAAGTTTCAAAAGAATCACGGGAATCAAACTTAATTAAATCCATGCCGGAAATTAATGATAATCAGGCTAAAGATGCTAAGCCTTTACCTCAAGACAAATATGTTGTAAAAGCTGATGAAATTATAGTTAAACTGGATGACGTTTTGGAAGGGCTTAATAAGCCGCATTGTTCTGAAGAAAAAAAACATGAACCGGATACTAAAGAAACACCGCCGAACTACAAGACTAACGTGACACCTGTTGACGGACAACCATCCCCGAAACCAAAAGTTACGTCTGCGGAAGAAAAAACTACTTCTGAAAACACACGAGGACAGCTAACTATCGATTGTCATGAACCGAGTCAATCGATAATTCCATCTCCCCAACAAAATTTTCTTTTACAAATTGATCGCAATGCGAGGGTGGCACAATATGCCAATAGTAACAACAAACATTTTCAACAAGGCAGTAACATGCAAGGCAGTAGGATTCAAGGCGGTGATTATCGAAACCTAAAAAACTTTGCCAACGTGCAGTATAATTTAAACAATCAACAGCAAGGTCCTCCAGCTTACGGTCAGATCCAAAACTCGAATTTTCCACGACCCCAAGATATATTTAGTAGCCAGGGTGTCCGACCTAACCAAGAAGGCAGGATTAATCCAATAAATCAAAATAGCCAAGGGGTTTTGAATGCTCAAATACAGCACAATGACAGTATGACACAATTAATCCATAGAAATGAGAACAATTTTAAGCAGAGTGGTATGGTGCAAAGCACACATCAAAACCGTGGACTCGATGGCAACATTCAGCAAAACGTAAACGTTCAATGGCAGAGCAATCGACCTGCTGCGTGCAATCCTCCAAACCTCCAAAACGTTAATATTTCGCAGCATCAAGGAATCGCTCAGGGATTTAGGAATACCCATGTAAGTGGAAATATACCAATGAACCAAAACATTCAACATGGTTGGAATAATCAAGGACCTCGCAATAACGCTATGCCACAATTTGGAAATAATTACAACTTCCAACAAGGCAGTAGGATCCAAGGCGGCGAATATCAAAGCCAAGGGAAATTGGGGAACTTGCAATATAATTTTAACACTCAGCAAGGCTATCAACCACCAATGTACGGTCACCAAAATATGAACATTCCACAGCCGCAAGGAATGTACATTAGCCATGGAATTGGAGCTACATATTACGTAACAAATATTTATATACATCATAACCATGAGAGTATGATTGGTCACGCAATGCGCAATAACGGCATGGCCACCTTTGATAACAATTTTCATAGAGGCGGTAGTATGCCACAAAGAGAATATCAAGACCGTAGTAGCACCGGTCTGAACAATCGTACACACTTCCCTCGACAACAAGGAAAAACAAACAAGATCGATAATGATTTAAAAAATCAAGCAAAACCAGAAACGAAGCCAAGTAAATTTTAATAGTTTAAAACAACGACTTTCACAAGCTAATTTCAAGATTAGTTGTACTCAAAATACAATTACTTCGTTATATAAAAATATATATAGTACCTATACAATTCTGTGAAAATTGCAAATCAATTATAATTGAGAAATATTTAAGTAAATCTAAAAATTTATCAAGAAAGAACCCAATTATGATATCTCTGTATGTCTTTTTTGACTTGAAATTAACGATCATACAAACATTTTCTAGCAACAATTAAGTCGATCAATTAAAACATGAATTTATTATATTCTGAAATTAATTAATAAGATAAAAGAAAATATATTATTTAAAGACTTTATATTTATTTAATTGAATTATATAAATAGATTCTTTATACATTTGTCTTGGATAGAAAATTATATGGATTAAAAATTATATATGTTCTTGTTTAAAATAATTGTTTAACAATAATTATGTTTAAGAAAAAAATTCTCTGCTACTATCAAAAGTCATAGAAAAAAAAAATTATGTATGTATACTTATATCGATGTTAGAATCGTAACTAAATTATTATTGGCATAAAAACATTATAAAATGCTTATATGTGTCTAGAATAATAGATATTGATGTCGTACAACGATAAGTTACTTACTTGATTTCATACTATTTCGTTTCATTACAATGTTCATGTATTTATTATTTTTTATCTTCTAGTATTTTGATAAAAAGTCCACTCATTCTTCGGGTCCAAATATATCTTATTGAATTTATTTAACAACTAGTCAGGAAATTTTTCTCAATTTATGAAATAAATGTGATAATGTTAATTTTTTAAACATTAATTTAATCTGTGATTACCTCTCTGGGATGTAAAACTTCGAATGTCTAATATGTGTCTATATTAATAATAAAAAGAAAAAAAGAAAAAAAGAAAAAAAGAAAAAATAAATAAAAAAAAATAAAAAAAAAATGTCAAAATGTATTAAATGTTTAGAAATAAAATCTTATTGTAATAAAGATTATTGGTGTCGTCAAAAAATGTTTTTTTTTTATTTTTGCCTTTACACTGTTCACTCGTGATGATTAAGAATCACATTATTAAGTTAAATTTTCCTTGTATTTCTTTCTTATAATAATTAAAAATATATGTCTTTTATTGCTTTTTATGGCACTCACGGGAAGGTTAAAATAGGTCCAAGAGCTTAATAAATTTCAACATTGTCAGTCAACAACCTAATTATATATGGCGCTCATAAAACAAGCGCAACAGTAATAAATGATTAGAATTCGAGTTCATTTATAACGTTTTACAACGTAATATAAATAAAAAATATTTAAGTATTTCATATATTTGATATAAAATATGGCCACCAAGAACTTCTTCAACTAATCAAATAAAAAAGATAATAAATATCGATAGATTTAGGCGCGAAGAGTGCAAAATGTGTAACGATCGAGTTAACAATGAAATTAATTGAGCTCTTGTAATTAATTGTAAATATTAATTAACAACGAAATAAAGAAGATGGTACTTATTTAGAATACACAGAGAACATAAAAAAACACATTCTAACATGAAGGAAAGGACTCATCGAAAGAAGAGGCTACTAATACCTGAAGAGATTGGAAACCTTTTAATGTGATTGCGTAGGTATACATTACTCTGGACACATTATGTAAAGATATTATAAGTAAATTGCGCGACCAAATAAACGTAAAATTTAACACAATTAAAACTAATTTGGAAAAGCAGTGCATAAAATATTGAATTTAGACAACTGGGCTACCACCAGTACTCAGTAAATACACAAGTATATCTGGCGTTACTAAAATACAACTTTTATAATTTGCAATAGCAATGTTCAGCTAATGTTAAGTGAATGCTACCAACGATCTAAATGTAAGATAATAAAAAGAGGATAAGGAGATTTGGGAGGCACAAATTGACATTCTTATGCTCGTTTTTACCAACCAGCCTCGTAAAGTATTCCACCAAATAGGCACGTATCAAACAAAATTCTAAACTTAAGTAACTCCCAAAGGTTATTTTTTTTTTACTTTTACCCCTCTAAGACACCTAAATTTAAGGGATGGTTGGTGAAAATGGCTCTTAGACTAATGTTTGATATTTGACAAACTAAACTTATAACCTTATCATAGCAGTAATACCTAAGCTGCCTAACGCCATATTTCCAAAAGTACCGTATTTACTGATGAAAGTTACGATACGAATTCATTCATTTTTAATGGTAAGTATGTCTAAAAATATATATGAAAAAGTAACCAACACTTAAAGTGGATTTCTGAGACAAAAATCTCCGTTTAAAACATTGTTTGTCAACGATAATGACAGGGAAGATGATATGTTTTATACAGATATTTTGGGATCAGAAACCAACTGTTAGCCACCTAAAGACTCCTGTCATCTTATAGTTTCCTGGTAATTCGGAACCCATTTTCAATTTTCGATCAATACAAGGCAAATGTTCTTTGCTGCGCATGTCATAAACAAAACCAGTCAAAACACTATCAAAATAATATATGGATCTGTTTATAAATTACATTAATTGTACATCAGAATAAAGCATACAACTTCTAAATTATTAATTGTAATATTGTTGAAGATATTATTGTTCCTTCTTCTTATTAAAAAATAATTAAGTTTGTAAATTGCTGTATTGTAAAATATACCGTTTCATTTATTATACCCTGGTACTTCAGCACATAAATTTAATCAATACCACCTTACTTATTATTATTATACCTTGTAACGTAGTTGTCATTAACTCTACTTTTGTATTTCGCGGCAAGTACAACGAATCATACAAATTACCAACAGATGGCACTATTTTGAAATAGCAGTATATTCCAGTAATATAATAAAGAGGGCGCCATATTCGAACGGTGAATTTATTAACACTGCTTATTACGCATGATCAAAGCACTCAAGATAATATCTTTTTTATATTTTGTAACATATAGCTCATAGTTTTAAAAATCTATTTCTTGCAAAAAAAAAAATTAAAATTGAATGCGATTAATATCCACGAGATGCTTATTTCGTGTATAATTTTCGATAAAATTATAAAATAAAAAATATTGACCTCTTGACTGAACTGAGTGAACGATTGAGTAATACGAAGAAAAACAAAACATATCTGTTTTGTAATTTATCACAAAAAAAATAACTTTCAATTCTTTACTTGTTCAAAATATTATGCTGACAATTTTTGTGGAAAATTTTAAAAAAAAATTACCTTTACTTTCCTGAGCGTACTTTATAAAAACCAGTCTATTGATTATGCAATGGAAAGCCACGCTTAATACGGCATCTCCTACATATTTCTGATCTCCTAGTGTTAAAGAATATGATTTTGAAAATTCTGCACGGAAAAAGAGTAAAAGAGAGAAAGGGGGGTGAATTGTGAACAACTTTTCTTTATTTCTTAACATTATCGTTTTAATTTACAATAGGTATTCTTTATTGTTCTCTTTAGGGATCAGACGTCGTTTCGTTTCAGCGAAGATTCCCTTTTGGGAGATATCTAATAACTATCATATAATAAACCCATATTAAAATCATACCATATTATTGTATGGGGATACGTTTTTATAGAGGTATGTTCGTATTTTGTATAGTTGTTATCTTACCAAAATTATAAATGCAAAAGTTTAGATCATTGTTTGTTAGAAGGTATCTCCAGAAGGGCTCAACGGATCTTGATGAAATTTAAAAACAGATGTAGAACATAGTCCGGAAATGTTAGGCTCTAGGAGTCTAAGTTAATACCAAAAGTGTTCATTCTTTTATCGTGTAAATAAAAAAATTGCTAGATTTTGCATTCATTTATTAAATAGTACCTTATAGGTATTAATTTGATTAATGACTCAAGTAATGCATCAACGCTTGTTCTTTGCCTAGGAGGTGTAATTCGAGTCAAAAGAACGAGGGTTTTGCAAAACTTTGTTGACTTGTGGACTTTGCTTAAGAATAAAATTAAATTACTATGCTTATTTATAATCATTCTAATATTTTAAATGCGAATATTTAAATGGATGGATGGATGGGTGGAAGGATTGATGGATGTTTGTTTGAAGGTATCTCCAGAACGGCAAAACGAATTATGATTAAATTTAACACAGGCACAGAATTAATCTTCGCTTCTCTTTGGCTATGCCATTTAGATAAATATCCTCATAGTTTAGAATACTGATCGAATTATAAGTTGATAAAATATATATATTTATATTGACGTTAAACCTTGTATTAAAAGTCTTAACATGTGCTCTCTGCAACACAAGTGATGTCATTTAATTATTCATTCATGTTGTAGTAATGTTTAACGAAATCATATAAAAAACTGTTAATCGCATGACATGACAGTGATATCATTAGCTAACATGCCCACGATTCACTCCTTATGGTCAAACGTCCTCAGTCTCTTTTGAGTCACTTGTTGACTGGATTTAATTCTCAGAAGATATCCTAACCCTCAAATTATCTCAAATATGACTCACGTTTTTAAAAGTAAGGCTAAGATTTCTCCATAGCAGACAAAGCATAAAGTCTTTACGTTGTAACTTGGTTCAAATGAAAGAAAAAGTAATTACAAGTTTTTTTAATACCCATGAAAAAAAAAAAGTTGCAAAATTAAAAAAAAAAACGGCACTTTTTCACGAAAATGAAACAAATGAAGGATTGATTGCAAATAAAAACCTCAACCCACGCGTTCAGTGCTACGAAATCTACCAGGCTAACATAAACAACGTAGCGAATCTACTTAGACCTTTTAGGGGTAACAAACTATATATAATATCTATAAGACAAAATACAGAACCAGGGAACCAGGCAATCATATATATGAAGTAGTTCGTTGTAAAACAGTTAGGAGGGGAGAAGAGAACTAACAAATTCAGATGAGTGGTTCACTAAGCCACCACGGCGACGTCGTTATCTAAACTCATTTGGCAACAGTGTGCCAATGTCGTCAATTTTGAACTAGTTGTCCGTACCTGGTAAATTAATATACTAGTGGATTTGCAACGTTGCCGCTAAAATTTACGCGTCCATTACTATTCGGACTTTGCACCTTCTGATACATCACAAAGCTCTAGAGACAATGCAACTAAAACAATATTATGACTTACCTGTCTCCGTATCATGACATGGGAAACGCGACCCCTGACTCGAACAGAGAGCACATATTCCCCGGGGTGTGTCAGCGACTCCCGCACCAAGAACGAGCCATTTCTTCCCTTCTCCATGATAAGTTGTTCTGCATCTTTAGCCGACATGATCCCATGGAACCATCTGGAACAAAAAATGTCATCTATTTTCATAATTGTTTTTGTTTCAATGCAAAAGTAAAGACCGAACTGAGAGAGAAAGTTTACACATAAGTACAAAAAGATGCACAAAAACACAATGTTTGTCTACGTTGTTTTCAATTTGTAAATTTGAGTATATATCTTGAGACTCACGTAGAATATATAATATGAGCAATGTATATTCATATTCCTGGTACTTTTTTCATTGGCAATATTTGCATCCTTGATATTTTATCTTTTGTAATGTGTTTCGTAAAGAAAATATCTTGTCGATACAATGAATACAATAGTTTTTCTATATTTTCGCACGAAGGCGGAACAATGAGTGCAATTTGTTTATCTACGATTATGACATTAATTATGCTTTACAAATAAAAACTGTAGAATAATAATGACAACGTTTTGAATTTTGAATTGTCTTGAATTACTCGTCATTTACCAAATCGTATGCCACCCAATGTAAATGTCAATGATATCTAATTCGTTTTATATTTTGCCAATTTATGATTGAGCCTTTAAATATTACGGAATAATTGATATTTCATTGTCCACGTCGCAGTTATACAGAAAAGAAAGTGCATCTTTTTTTCCTCGTTCATTCCTGAGATAAAAGTGTCAGGAAAAATTATTCAGTAAGTGTAATCACTTGAAAACGTTAAAAAAAAGTGCTAAAGACGGTATTAATAACACGTCGAACTTTCAACTAACAATTTGTTGTCAACTGAGTGAATTTACGATGCTTGCAGTCGGTGAAATACACAAGTACTAACACATACTCGTATGTCATAATTGTCGTAAGGGATTTAGTCCAATTTCATATAACGGCCTTAACATTCGTAACAACCTTGTTAAACCACAGGACCTTGTGGTAGAGAATGTTGTTTACATACTATTACGGTTTGTTATCTTCGAATACCGAGTGACAACTTCTCGTCATTCAAATTCTCAAGATCTGTAGACATTAATAAAATTGGAATGGCTGCTTGTAATATCCAAAAAATAATATCATAAATTATGTCAAAATTAGTATACGATTTTTAGTGTATTTTACGTCCGATTGGGGGCGCTGCATAAATTTTAATATGAATTTTGTCGACGACGAAGCGATGGCTATTGTGACAAACATTCGTGCTAGGCCCACAGAGCTCAAATCGAGCGATCGTGCGACATGTCGCGTGCTCTCGTCTCGTCGTGCGTTGGAACCGGTTTTACTACAAGCGTGTTGCGTGCATCAACCTGACGGTACGGGATTTTTGCAAGCGAACAATCATTTACAACTAATTGAAGCAATAACTTTTCCCTTTGTTATCATATTATTGCATTATAGTATGCTTAACAAACCCTACTGTCATAAGGCGATAAACACAATGTAAGTCGATCTAAAGCCTCAATCAAGCACCGGATCTAGTAGTCAGATTTGTCTAAAACATTTCCGATCTAATTTATTAGTACAAAAGTAACCTTAATTTAAAAAACCCCATACCACGATAAAGATAACAAAAATAATCTACAATTCAAGTTATTCTCAGAAGTTTTAAAAAATAACCAGAAAAAATACTAGCGAACTACAAGCTGACATTTGTATTAAAGTATAAAATGATACTTTCATACATTAATCATTCTGTAATCCCCATTTATATAAAAGGGTATATAAACGATACATCTGCCGCAAGAGCACATCTGCATGCACTACATTGAACAAAAGGGCAACCCCTCAGATATCTAGATTTACGATTCAAAGCACTAGGCTTTCTCTTTTATTAATATGAAACCGGTTCATGTTAACAAAGAATTTATTATGTATGCTTTTAAAAGAGGGTCATATAAAATATAATACTATTGCACAAATCGTTTCGAATAAGCGACTCCAAAACTCTATACAAAAATTGATAGAAGGTAGGTCAAAATGCAGCACAAAATAAAATATATTCGTTTCTCACATCGTGTTACGTAAACGCAATTCGTATTCAGTAAATAAAGTAATAAACATTCAAATTCAATAAACCATTGTTAATATTATATGAAAAGATATTTACGAGGCGTTTACAGCTTGATCATAAGGTGTTAAAATTATGTGACAATAATTTTATCATTGCACAACTAGACTCCGGAACCAAGAGGAATGAGCCTTGCAGAAAACCTTCGAAAGAGTAAAGAAAGGTATCCGTGAAGGCTTCAATTACTGAAACATCTGTACAAAATTATATTGTTTATATTTTATAGGAAAACGAAAGGGATGACAATATTATTGATTTTTGTACTGGGATATAGGCAGTGGAATCTGACAGTTATAAAACTATGGAAATGATTGGCATTAAATCAAATTCATAGGAACATTGTAATGAGACAATGAACACGCTGGGAATATGATATGTTGCGCGCATTAATTACCCTTTGTTTCATGTAAACAGTTCCGGAGAAATCTAATAGTAATAAGGAAACCCGCATAAGATTAAACTCATTATTGGTAAGCATATGAAAGGTAGAAATACATATCAACCAATGCACCTTTCGATATGGAAAAAAGACAATGATTCGAGTAGTAGATATTTACAGTTACAATATTACCTTGAGATTACACTATAAAAAACCAATGAGAGAAGTCGCGACCGTCGGGAATAAGCAAACGATGTACATAGGAGAGAGTGAGAGATTAGTTCATGCACAATGTGCAGTCTCCTTAGACTATAGGACAGAGAAATAATAGGTGTTTCGGTAGTAAAAATCTACGGTTCATAATATCAATAATATAATTAATATTCGGGTGCACATCTTTTAAATTTAACGAGCTAACCAAATAAAACTGTAGATAAAGGAACAATAGGTAATATAATCACAAATATGTAATGTTGTTTTGAATTATTCATTATAACTTACGAAAATGTTGGCTTGACAAATATGCGATGACATATACTTCATTATTTTCTTTTTATTCACAATTAAATTACAGGACTAGTTCAGAGGAAAGAAAACTGTTGACTGCGTTCTAAAGAAAACCTACGAATGCTTCGTGGTTATTTAAGTAGCTTCAGGTTGTTAAACCTAATGTACTTAATCCTATGTGACCGCAAGTTTTCATGATAAAGTGTAAATTTTAACGTAAGTAATTCATAAATTTTGACAAAATGACAAAATGTGACATGTGCTATTTATTTTATTTTATTATATTTATTTTAGTGGAAAAAACAGTCTATATTTCTTGTAAAAAAATTAAGTTAAAAGATTTTTCCTAGGATATGGTTCCGTAAAATAGTCGAATGGCGAGATTACAACCATTAACCTCTACATCGGTCACTCGTATCAATTACCTTATTATACACATATTACTATTACACTTTTACTTATTTTACACTTATATTATTATCATTTATTTACTTATTTTCTATTTAATAAATTTCCTTAAAAAATATAATATAAATCCATACAATCCAATGACTCAAGGAATGTTCAGGGCTGCAGAGATAGGAACCTCTTTACTCCACGCAGTATCTAAAATAACTGCTTTTTGTATCGGTCCCTCATCTTATTATTATTATGTATACTAGGTTTAATCGTTTCAAACTGTGCCGTATACGCGTGGTTGCGAACTAAGCGAGCATTCAACGTCCTCGTTGCGTGTTTTTCGACATATCTGCCCACATAATGACACTATTTAGGAAGTGGTCTGTCTGTACCTATACTATAAGTTACGTCACGTGTTCGTCTTGTTTATCTCTATACACCACTACTTAATTCTACGTAACATTACAGTTACCAGTCAGGCAATGTTTTTGTCGATTTATGATGCCATTTTTTTAAAAGGTGCCAATAACGAAATTATCATGTCTTTGACCGCTAACATGAAGGCGTAAATAACGTTTTAGCAAATTCATTAGATCCTACATGCGAAAATGACATTAATGTTAGCATATTTTTCTGTATTTTTCATCCTTGTTATATCTCTTCAAATAAATGAAACAACAATATATTTTTACGGCTGTCCCAGAAGTGGAAATGCGAAAATTTTTGGTTAGTGTATTCGGAGTCTATTAAGACATGATCACCGTCATGTGTTATTAACTTTAATATACCTAGATTAAATCTTTCTTATATTATATCTGTATACAAAAGTATTAGTAAACATTTAGGAATAATTAGAAAAATACAGGAAGCGTGTTTCTATTTTAAATGAGATACGTGGCCAAAATATATAATATGACAATAAGGCATTGAAATAGTTATATAAGGTTTTTCAAGGAAAGATAAATATCTCCGTATAAATATTATCCAAACAAATATAAAGAATAAATATTTTTTGCTTCCTTGGACGTAAAATATTTTAATTCATTTATCAAAACATGATGTGATTTAAAACAAATAAAAATGAAAATGCATCAAAAGAGTAGCACGTCCAGTAGTACTTACATCTATAAAATTATAGCAATTTCCAAGACAATTTGTATTCGAAAATAAAAGAGTGCGATTCCTTGAATTGTCATTTGGTGTATAATGATAATTTCAATTTGGACGCTGTAATGATGGGTTGCCGATGAACCGCAACAGTTTTTGCAGACCCTACTCACTTTATGGTTGAATAACATTTCCTACACTATAATGAAATTGCAATTGTAATTAGGTTGGATATTTTTTATTCATAGTGAATACTACGTTTGACGGAATAGTGCAGTAAATAATTTTTACAAAGTGCAAAACCATTATTAAAAACGTACCATTTTTGCAATCGTTACTTTTAAATTTTATTAGTAAGTGACAAGTAACTTCTTGACTACTACTACTACTACCGTGTCATATTAATATAAAATGTTACCGATTTTTAAATGAGAAAGTAGGGATCGTTGGATGTAAGGACGACTTAACGGATTTAGGTCAGACGGTATAGGGGTAGGTTGCAGTCTGGAATACCGCATAAGCTACTCATAAAGCCTACATATTCGAAGTTGCGGACGATAGCAAGTTACTATGATAATGATGTATAGAGCAACAACAACTCACGAATATAAAAAGTGCAAAAGCAACATAAGTAATCTCTGCATCGCCAATTGGCATGCATGGATATTTTAGTTACCGACTTACTTCTTAAGCATGAATGCCTTGCTTAGTTCTTTCAGCACTGTTGATACAATCGCCCCGGCTGCGGGCACTGCCAGTACAGAGGCGTCCATACATGCTGACAGAGCGGCTGGAGCGAGGACTCCCAGACGACTCAATCTGGTGTTCTCTTTTGACATCATTAACACAAGGAAGACTAGTTATAGTTTGTAGTAGTTTATGATTGTGTGTAGAAGTTTACAATAGTTTGAACACAAAACACTCGCGATAGCACAACCGCTGAGCTGATTCGCTCACTACCGCTCCGTGTGCGGTTTCGTTCACTAATGCCAGATCTTGTGTAACCACTTGCGATGCAAGGGTCGCCTCGGTTATGTTATTGTCGTATCATTAGTCATATGAAACATTCCGTATCCATTTATACTAAAGGTATCGGTATGGGAAAACCGACGAAATGTAAAAAAAAAAAAAGTTTTTTGGAAATTAATGAGGTAATGAGGTAAGTAGTAGAGAAAATTGATAAGCTTTATGACTTAGAACTAAATTCGTTTTTTTTTATAATTTACTAAACTAAATACTGTCCAGAGAGAATTTTGAAATGTTGGTAGAAATAAGAAAAAAAATTGTTATAAATATGTAACGGTTAGGAAAAGACATGTCGTTGAACTCTTTCCCTAGACGATATCGAAATGTAACCTATTTAATTATTATTAAATCTTATTAATATAATGAATGTGAATGTTTGGATGGATGGATTTGTCTGTTTGTTTGAAGGTAGGAACAGCTTAACTGATCTTGATGAAATTTGACGTGGAGCATAGTCTGGAAGAACACATAGGCTACTAATATTTTTTTAAATTCTGCGCGGACGGAGTTGCGGGCGATAACTAGTCGCCTATATTTATGAAAATTGTGTTAATATCATTTAATTTAAAACATTTAAGTAAAAAGAAACCTGTAAACCAAAATTCATAAACCTAAAAAGTAAAAAATAAATACAATTTAATAATGTATTTGAATGTGTTAAATATTTAAAACTAGCTTTTGCCCGCGACGTCGTTCCCGCGGAATTTAAAAAAAAGGAAACGGGATAAAAAGTATCTTATGTCCGTATCCTGGTTCTCAACTACATACCCATGAATTTTCAGCCAAATCGGTTCAGCCGTTCTTGAGTTATAAATAGTGTAACTAACACGACTTTCTTTTATATGTATAGATAAGCACAACTAATACAGATTAATATTTTTTTTGTATTAATTTGCCTTTTGGTACTAAAAATAAATAAAGATTTTATCACTCCTTTAACAACTTGTTGATAAACCTTGGGTTTGGCGTATTTTGAGCCTATTTAGAAACATATATACATAGAAGTAGCAATCACCATTCATACAACATTATAGACAACAACAAATGAGATCCTTTATTCAAAGTTTTTGTACTTTTAACGTTTATATGCATTCAAAAGAATTTTTTTTCTAAGAGGAATACAATGAAACGTAAAAGACACAATTTTTTATACTTCAGCGAACGATAAAAAAGTTGAACTTTAACTGTAGATATATAAAATGGATTACAGTAATCCATTTTGGGTATGTTTACTAGATACAAAACAGGCGAGAGGTGTGCCAGGATTGCACCAAAAAGTAATACGTAATACTGTCCACCTCTTTGGGTTACAATCGTGAGTGTTTTATCAAATTATACTCAATTTAGAAAATAAATTAAATCACACAAATCAAAAAAAAAAAAAAAGTTTGCTAGTGAACTTGTTTTTAGTGAATGAATATCGCACAGAATAAATCTTTCTGTATATCTAAAAGAACAGAATTATTTGGCGCGCCAGATACTAGGTGATCATAAAACTGAAGAGATGGTAGAAGAAGTGCGCAGACTCCGTGCCTTCCTATACATACTGTTTATATGTTTGAATAAAACCCCACCTCTTCACGCCAGAACTTTGACGTTTGCGTTGCTCGACTACACATCGGGATGTCTACTGTGGATTTTCACTGCTGAACCCCAAATACAAAAATAAGGATTTATCCCTTTCTTTGGTAAATATATTTCAGTAGAATATTGGGGTGTAACTTGCAAAGATGACTTGTACGAATGAAAGGTACAATTATTTTTATTTGTAGTAACCTGAATAATGTAAACATTGCAGCAGTATTTCGTAATTTTAATTAATTATGGAATACTAGCTATCTCCCGCAACGTCGTCCGTGTGGAATTTAAAAAAAATCTTTAATTAGTAGCTCAAGTTCTTCCAGACTGTGTTCTACGTCTATATCAAATTTCATCGATATCCATGCAGATGTTCTGGAGATGCCTAGTAACAAACATCTATCCATCCATCCATCGAAACATTCTTATTTATAATATTAGTAATATATTGTACGATACCGCGTGACGGATAATCATCACTAAACGTCACGGAATGTCACCAAGGACTAGTTTATTTATTTCTTGTAAAAAAAACATCGCAAGTAAATTGATTAGTCAGGCATAAACAAGCAGCCAGCCGTGCTTTGTTATTGTAAGGAAATACAAATAATCGTAAGGAAATAATATCCTAATAACAATAGTGCAAGAAAACAGCTCAGATTTATACTTATTGGTTATTATTTAATATGACTTGTAATGGTCAGATATAGTCGTGTTATACAAATCAATAATATTTTTTTTTTTATTAAATTTAAGGAATAATTAATCTAATCATTAATTACGTAGATGTTCCGGGGAAGGTACTGTCAATGTTTACAACTATAATCTTATTTTTTATACAACAAATTAATCTGTAACAATCTCTATGTCATGCTAAATAAAAAGGCTTATTACTATTATTATTTATAATACGTTGCTAAACTTGGGATAAAAGGTAGGTCCCACAAAATTATTTATAAATCATTTGACTGCAGGATCAAAAAATAATATTAACTTTGAATTAAAGTAAAATTAAGTTATATTAAATAAAATTTAAGGAAAGTATAATTAAATAAGTACAGAGAAAAGAAGTGTTATGGTAATGAATCTAATAAATATTTCTTAGGAAGTATGTTCTTATTTTTTTAAGGTCGGTCCCCAACTAGAACATTTTGATTGAAACGTTTTCTCGAACGTTCATTCAGCCCAATCATAAAATGTGTCTTATGTTTTAAATTTTATTTAATACTATAGCAGTTATCCGCGATGTTGTTAGCGCATAATTTTATAAAAAAATAGTAGCCTATAATAAATTGGTCCAGTCCTTCCGTAGATTATTAGGAACAAACGCGGCCTTGCGGCCAGACAGACCAAGATTTAAAAAATTGGTTTTTCACAGACACTTCAAATTTATTCATATGTATAGATAGCCGTTTTCTTGTTTTCCAGTATCTATTTTTCTCATATAACCTCATTTATTCAAGTCTAAGATCCTAGAAATACAATTATCTAATTATTTCTAATTGCATATTCTTATCAGGTGTAGACAACAGAGTTACGTGCTGAGAATGTTTAGGAGCCATCGTCTTATAACGACGCACATCTTCCTAAAGAGAGGTCACCTCGGTATAGCACGTAAACCACAGCGCAACACTGATTCATTTCCTACAACTTTTGGAGGTCGCAGCGGACATTTTGCGACGAGGAAAACACCTAAAACCTCTAAAGCACGACAGAGCACTGCATTTAAATTTGTAAGGCTATTTCTTGATAAAGTAATTGTAATTGTCTAAATGTTTTTAATAAGTCAAAGGCTATATATATTCAAACGTAATTATCGTTACTTAAATTTTAAGTTAAGCTCAACTTTTCCTTAAGCTTTAAGCATGCCACCTTTCTTTACGATATAGAAATTCATTTTGCATTATCCCTTTCCTCTCAAATTAATATGTCTGGGTAATTCTAGTTATTATTGTTAATTCCTTCAACTCCGACCTTGAATTTATGGCGAATTTTCTCATTGAGAATTCAAACAAGCAAGATATACGGGTGGAGTCGTGAAGGTAATAGCAATAAGTCTCTTAAGTCTAGAATAAAAAAACAGGCGATGTTTTTGATTCTAGGTAATTCAAGGGTACTGTGATCAATACTAAATGAGCTCCGTAAGACAGCCATTAGATAAATTCGATAATCAATATATTTTGTGACTAGCTTTTGTCTGCGAATTCGTCTAAGCATAATTAAAAAAAAAGAAAAGTGTGTGAAGTGGTGCTCGAGACTATGTTCTATATCTGTGCCAAATTTCAATAACATGTGTTTAACCGTTATAGTCTAACCGACTTTAGGATAAGTTATTGTTTTAAATTTCAGATTTCAATCAATATTAATTTAATGACCTCTTCTATTATTTATAGTATCTAAGACTTATTAGGATCTCATAAAGGATTAGAAGCATGATGACAATATTTTCGCAAGCAAATGTATATCGAAATGATGAAACAAAAGTATCTTCGCAGCTGCATCGACGATACCTACCTATACCAATGTTGACTCCCCTCGAACCAGCCAAGCTATACATAGGAATAAAGACTGGGGCAGGAATAAAAGACGCTCAGCAGAATTTTTTCTTAAATTATTCTTATTTCAAATAAGAATGTGTCGATAGATGACTAGATTTTTTTATAACAATCTGCAGAATTTATGCAGATCTGTTAACCTCCGAGGAGTACGTTGAATACTTAATGATTTGTTTGTCGGTATTATGTTGGTAAGATGCATAAAATGCAACGCAAGCTTAATATAACATAGCGAATAATCAACAATTGAATTGTACAAAACATTTGAATTTCCACTGCCGAAACACATGAATAAAACATTTGTTTTGCTTTAGTATGTATGTTTCGGTAGTGAAAACTCACAGTTAATCATGTTGTGATAAAATATGTTTGAACGCGAGCATTATATTATTTATACTTCACACTTTATTTTATTTTTATTTATTTAATTTATTAAGGCTGGGATATCGGTGTCCTTTAGCCTAAATTTTTTTCTTCTTCACACTTTATGTTGACGAAGTTTGGCATTTTTTTTTTCTTTTTTTTTTGGGCGGCGCTATGCCGCCCTCTCGTTCTCCCCCTGGCGTATTTTGAGCCAGAGACTTTGGTTGTCTTTGCTTGGCATATTAAAAAAAAATGTGCCATTTCCATTAGAGAGAATTAATCATTTATTTAACTCTTAAGTTCAGTGGTTTCAGGGCCATTTTGGGGCTGCCGCGCTTCTGTTGCATATCTGGGATGTTTGCTGATGCCGGTATTGATGGCTTTGCTGCAGTAATAAGAGAGAGAGCAGCATCCCTGATGCAGCGGATGCGAGGCAGCGCCAACAGCTACCCGCAACTCATCGTTGATAGAGTGGACTTGGACTGTCCCGTATTAGTTACACGTCTACATATGTGGTAATTTTATTTCTAAGTTGATGCTGTATGGACCATGTGTCTGCAATAAAGTTTTATTGTTATTGTTATTACGTAACTTTTAATAATTTTTCCAATAATAATTGAATACCGTATTAATGGAATATGCGAATAAATAGAAACATCTAATTTGATTTTTATATTCCCTTAAATTTATTTTACAAATCCTTATACATAATAATTAAAGCGTACAAAAATCGTTACTATTCAAATTTATCCCGGTACATTTGGTTTATTATTATTCAGTTCTGGTACAATATTAGTTACTTCTCGAGTTGTATGTACGTCTGTAATAACAAAATTTGCTTTCATGACCATAGAGTAGTCTAGAGACAAAGATCTCTTCTTGTTATGCTGGATAATCTCTGGATACGTTTGTTCTAAATATTTCCTCCTGTATTCGGTGTACATCCAATCATCGGAATTGGATCGCTTTTTGTTTTCCAATGAAGTTTTTGATGAGACAGTACTAGAGATGTGACCAAAACTTGTGTTACCAGAAAACTGTCCCAACTGACGTCTGTAACTAGTTCTAGGTAAATTTCTCTCGGATTCCTCGCGACGTGCCAACCAATAGTAGTGAGCTATAGGGTCCCTCGGACCCCAATGTCTTGACGGTCTGAAAGACGCTTGCAGCTTCTGTTGACAAATTAATTTCCTCAAGCAACATAAAAACAAAACAAAAATAATATCAAAAAACGGTAAGGTCTTTAACCAAGGTCTCATCCTTTTTTGTACACAATCAGGAAAAATGTTGACATTATCTTATATACATTTCGCTGAGCACAAGATTAAGCATTTGCATCTTATTCTTATCACATAATTCAACTGCGTTGCTAAATAAATTATATTATTTAATTCAAAAACTATGGAATAATTTTTAGATATAATCAATAAAATATGCTTACCGATAGAGCATCGTATTGCATTTGCTTCGCCACCGATATCGCCGCAAAGATGACGAATATCACCACAGCTGTACTAAATGTCGCTACTATCAAAATGGCTTCCCAAGGACTCTCCTGCCATTTCGTATCATCAATCAACCAAGTGACTGTCCACCATACAGTGAACGCTAAGACTATTCCAGGTGCAACAAACCATCCAATAACCCAATAGTTTGCCAAAGGTTTGCCGTTTAAAAATTCCACATCTTCCACCAATGTTTTCCGACCTAGAGAAAGAAAAGTTTTTTAAATAATCTAAACTATTGAACCATCAGTAGACCAACTTTCTAATTGCAGATTTTGTTTAATTGTGAAACGATTGGCTATAAAATTAACAATAAGAAAAAGTATTTTACCATAAATTAACAGAAACGCCAACACTTCGGCAACGGTAGCGATACTGATGAGGAAAGGTACTACGACGTCTTCAATAGCGCTTAACGCTGTTAGACCTCCTCCTAAGGCCGCCAATGCCCCGCCCACACTCACCAGGGAGCACACAATAGCAATGTAACGCCACTTTGGACCACCGAAGCGACGGCAATGGTCGAATACAGGATACAGCAGGGTTAGCTGAAATAGAGGAAACCATAAATTTAATGCTTGTGGATGTAAAAGTCATAAATATGTTGGTTTTTTTTTTTCATTTTTATGTAACCTAATCACATCTTAATGCTTATAAAATGTGATAAAAACGAATACGAATTCTTTAATTGCGTACTTTATAGACGCTCAATCGTGTTGAGCTAACATTCAACCTCTATTAATGACCTCTTCATCCTCGAAGGTTATCTCCCTAGTGTTATCCCACTTACGTGGAGTCGGTGCACGGGGTTTTATAAACCTTAATATTTTGGCTTAATTTTAACGGCCTGTTCCCAACTCTACTCAATTCTTTATAGTCTTTAAATATTTTGGGTCTATACAATCATAGACATTTTAACTAATAATCAATGCAATTGTATAAAATAAGATAAAAGTAACTACTAACCATAGTGATAGTTCCTGAGAGTAACAATAGAATGAAGATAAGTATCGGCCAAGCAGTGTTCAGTTCTCTCTCGACTGCCGCCTTGTAAGTCTCTACGAGGACCGCGACTGGACTGGTGTCCCGTTCTAAACCCGAGGTCAGACCATGCCAGAAGATCAAACCAAACCAAAACGCTGCTACATTCGTGCCAGTAAAGATTAGAGATGTCCTAAAAAATTGTAAGTCTGTTTATGATGTAAATTTACTCGACAACCCTAATTACTTGTACATGAGATGCAAAGACTGTATTGTGTGACAAATATTCTTCACACGTACAATAAGATTTTAGATGCCAATTCCACCAATCACATAGCCGTGTAATAATCGTACGTTTTAATTCCATGGGCACAACCGCGACTACTATAGAAAAATTTTTCACGCGAAGAACCGCGCGGCTAACAGCTAAGTGGAAGTAATCACATAAAATGTAAATTGTCTTACCAATGAATATCCGTATTCGTATAAATAGAATCCCCGGCTAGAATAAGATATCCGTTAGCAGTCTGAGATGTCAATAAAGCTTGTATCAAAGCCCTGTACCATATGCTCGGGTTGACCATATTCCGTATCTCGCTACTGTTATAAAATGTTGTCAAACCATTGCTATCTCCAATGCAAGATATTATTACAATGCCTAGTATAAATATGATAGGTCCTACGACGTAAAGGACACGCTTCATAAATTTAAATGGACCGAATAACCTGAAAAAAAAAAATAAACACTGACCTTTGAGTGTGTAACATAGAATAGACATCAAAACTTTCAACAAAAAGGGTATTGGATTGAGTTTATTTGAGATGTCCCTTCTTGTAGCCTAAAGTGTTTGACTGCTAGACTTCGATTCGTTTTCCTCCGCGATACCATGGTAAAGGCCATTGTTATTTTTTTTTAAATTAATTAGTACTAAAATATAATATGTGTGTCGACTTGTCACCACAGTATGTTTCATATTCATTAAAATGGTATGTAATATCGTCATTCGCGGCCGAGTTACAGTTCTAGCATATAAATACCTTCATAACAATTCTAACAAAGAGCCATTAGGCAAATGTATACTCACGTAAAAGGCAGTAGTGTTGACAGAACGATGATGACCAAAGACACCGCGACGTAGTACTCGGGTTTTTCACTGACCGGTGCCAGAAAAGTTTCACTGAAACACATAAAAGATTAAATTAATTTTTTTATTTATAATTATATATCTTATATAATTTTATAAAAATATATATCTTACTTAAAACAGGATGTAGCATTTGCTATGTAAGTTTCATCATCGTCCTGAAAATAAAATTATGTTTATTAATTTTATTAGTAAGATAGAATCGAAATTATTTTATGTTACTTCCATACATCAATTATTCCAAGAGCGATTTCGCTAATCGAATTTTGCTCACATAGGCTTGAACCATTGAGCTGCGGCTCAACAACCAAATTAGCAGCTCACGGCTCAATGCGATATGCGGCCCGACTAGCTAGTCGCACAAATTCAGTTGAGCTGCTAATCGGTTCACTGATCTGCTTAATTCATGGGAACCGTAATCTGATTTGCAGGTCATCAATTTTAGTTTAGAGACCCATAGAGAAATAAACGTTAACTTAATAATTTTGATACTTACAGGTACTACAATGTATTGGCATTCCCAAAACGGTATCGAATTGCTAATTGTGTACAATAGATATGTAAATGTAAGTGAGACGTACACACTCGTGTATATCAACGCAAGCATCGAGATCAACAATCTGATATAACCCACACCTGAAATTATTAACAGAATACGTTAGTATTGAAAACAATTAAAAGACAACAAAAAAACAGCAGAATTATATTATATTTTCTAAATATAGTTTTCATCATCTTCCTGGCCTTATCCCGCTCACGTGGGGTCGGCGCACAATGTTTTATAAACCTTAAAGATTTGGCTTCATTTATTACGGCAGCCGCCTGCCGATTGCCTACCAACCAACCCTACATGGGAATATTAACAATTCGTTTTTTTTAATGCTTGGTTCATACCAGGCCAGAATTTTAAGGCAGTATAGGTAACAAGACAACGCAACGCAATGGGCAAGCCATGAGAGAAAAGTAGTTTCTACCTTATACGGTAAGAGTGCATTCAAACATTACCAATACTGCACTGCCCCACTGTTCTACCTATGTGTGGAACTAGCTTACCTAAGTAATGGACAATTGAAGTTTTATAAGTAATGGCAGACATTTTGTTTAAATCTGTTATAATTAACTTACCTTTAAAGAATGGTACAGCCCTCCAAACACCGACAGCGTCTTGCTGGCTAAGTTGTCCAATGGCCAGCTGCAGCAAGGTAATAGGAAGTGCTACCACCACAATAGCAACAGTAAGTAGAAAGGCGTACACGAGGCCGCCGTAACGAAACGCGTCGCGTGGCACTCGCCATGTACTGCTGAAACTGAACGCTACTGCGAAAGTGCAGAGGTGAGCACACACTGGGGGCCAATTCAGCCAAGTCTGAAAATATAATAAAATGGAAACTGAAAAATTAAACGAAGCCTATAAAGTAATTAAGATGTTAGAATTTAGGTTTTACAAGATTTCCACTGGGAAAGTATTATTGAGGTTAAGAAAAATGGAAGTTATCGTGAAAGTAACAAAGTCGTTTCTTTATTTCCCTCACGTTACTATTTTGACGTACATAATTATTAAATTGGAACGATTCTTTGATACATATTTTAAATATCAATAATAAAAAATTACAATATTTAAATACAAAAATCTCACCTTTAATTTATACGAACTGATGAACATTTTCACATTAAATTACACGATTGAATAAATCCAAGTACACATCACTTGTCACTGTCAAAATAGGAACTGCAACCTAATAATGCTGTGAAGAATCTGCAATGCCCTGGATAAAAGTGAGATAAATGTCGATAACTGTGTACACTGAGGCAAAGATCTTTAAATCATCAATATCACAGTTATCTACGTTATCACGGTCTTCATACTTACGACAAAATACGACCGTACCTTGTTATAGTTTATTCATTTTATATACAAAATACACAGCTAAATGTTAAAAAAGTCTGAACAACAAATTAACTATTAGTTTGTGTTTTCCTTAAAGCCCTTGAATGTAAAATGCTCGGTGAACTAAAATTCACTTCAATGGCTGCTTTATCAATAAAAGAATGCGAATTTATTTGCGTTCCCGTTAATTAATTCAATTGATAACAAAACAAGTATGTTAAATAAACGTATCAAAATTTACGAATAACAAATGAAAAGAGTTTTTGTTGCTAAAAGATTCTAGACTTGGGATATACTTCATAATATGAATAGAAAAAAATGTGCCATGAAATGAGTCTGAATTAAACCAAAGATAGTTGGATCTACGGCATCCTGAATAGATTACTGCAGTTTACAAAATAGAGTGTTTGTGTATAATAAAAATTGAAAGACAGATTGAAAACACAATGCATCTGTATTACCAATCAACTATTTCTTAGGAGCCTGAATAAAACATAAAAAACCTCTGTTGTAACAATTGCTATGAAATTATGATTAGGAGTTTTGAATATGTAGTGCATGTAACATTTTCTACGGAAGTTAAAATTAGCTTTGTCATAAATTTGCACTGGTGATTTAATACACGATTTTGCCAACAAGAAAGTCTTTAAAATTTAGATACAAAATGAAATAATTGTATGGTATTGAATAATTAAAGGCTTTTACGTTCCCATAAGCTTTATTGAAATTTTTCATAGTTCATAAGTAAAGTTTTTACAATTATACAGATGTTAAATTTTTCTCGTACTCGTAATAACACTTTCATTTGTGTAACTTCGAAACATAACGATACAAAACCTCAATCGTATTTCAAAGACATACAAGTCGATGGGTCCTATGTATCAAGGCCAAAGTAACAAATTGATTATTTTTTTATTTTTTTTGTGTTTAAAGCTACTTGTTTGTTTAGTTAACAATAACACGATATGCACTAAACACGATAGACATTTACAGGTGTAAATCTTATTTTTTGCTGAAGTAAAAGGGCCTATGCGACCTATATTTATATACGGTTGAAACTTTGAGAACATCCCCTGAAAAGTTGCCAATTTGCACATTGGCCCTTATTCGTAGGAGCCATCGAAGTACTCGTGAGGCGTTTTTACAATAACGGGGTTAGTCATCTCACAATTTTTCCAATCCAGATTTAATCAAACATCATTACTAAGTGTTATATCATTCTGCCGTACCCCGCTAAACAAAATTTGTTCAAAATTTTAGCCAAATAGCATTTTATATAACGCCACTGAGTAAAAAAAAAGCAACAAAAACACGTTATAATTTAGTTAAGATGAAAAATGTTGTCAACTTTGGCACTTAATTGAAATAAATTCGACGCAAATAACATTTTATTTCAGCTACTAACGATTTTTTATGTAATAAATGCTGAAAACACGATATGCTATGCAGCATTAAACATAAAACAATTTTGAATTTATAATGGCGACGTATTGAATAACAAAGTTGTTCCAATTCATTATGTAAATTATAATCTATGTCAGGGGTAGCCAACATTTATACAGATGTTTTAAATTCGATCGAATTCTCGAGGAATTTTAAAATGAATCTTCAAAAATGTTGGCTAACCCCTTCTACTTAAATGGACTGGTCCAAAAAAAATCTTAAAGATTCCAAAAGAATCTGTGTATCATTTAAATTTTCTGACGTTATTAAAACTTTTATAAGCGATAACCATCGAAAAATGGAATTTCGATAAAAAAAAATTAACAGAAGCACGAATTCAAAACATTGCTTCTTGTTTCCGAATTAATTAACTTTCGCGTCTGCTGCCCAAATCTGAATGATTCTTGATACGTATTAACAACATTTGTGAGGTGTTTGAATAAGTAACGTACTTTTTAAAGTGAGACCATACATTGATATCCTAAAACAAATTATACGTGTAAAAATTATAAACTAATGATTACGTCGCCATTATATAAATCGTTAGCAAAGGTGGGCATTAACTCGTTAATCCGTTAATCGTTAATTAATGAAGTTAACATTTTGCTTAAAGGATTAACTTTTAAGTTAACTTCAAAAAGTGTTAACGCTTTTGTTAACTTCCGTTAAACTCAACTACCGTTAATTCAGTCCTTTAATCGTTACATTAAAAACTTGGAGACGTGCTGTAATTTGGTTTAAATTACGCGGCAAGACACGCTGGTAAGTTCAGCTATGTTAGGTGACTGTCGGCGACTCGAATGATGAACGAACGAGTTGATAATAGATATATGTGAAGTACACCAAAGCGTCCGGGAAAGACTTGACCAACAGGACAAAATTAAAAGAAGGTTCGGAAAGAACTATACTGCATTCATACTTCTACACTTTATCTAATACTTAAGAAACAAATACCACTAAATGACTATAGGTTCAATTGCAATCAAAATAATAAAGTATGAAAAGATCGAATTAATGTGTTATAGAATTTATAGTGAAATTAATGTCGTAAAACAAGTGTCGCCACAATAAGTGTGATATTGTAAATTCAATTTACAAAATTGTGTACAATTCGTGCATATTATCAAAAGCCATCAAAATATCTTCACTTGTTTTACCTATTTCTCTCAGTCCCAAAAGCAGTATATTTTGGTATGGTTAACTGATAACGATTAACTATTGACGAAGTTAAATTTTTAATTAACGAGTCAACGATTAACGAAGTTAACTTTTCGATTAACTGTGCCCACCTGTGATCGGTTGTAATCAAATAAAGTTTACAGGATCCGTATTCGTTAACTCTAGGCCAGCGGAAAGAATACATCAAGCTGTTACAAGCTGTTACATTTAGGCGACAACATTTATTATTAGCCTATTATATTTAAACATCGGATTACTACTAACATTGAAAATACGACGTTGTACGTACATAGATTATATATAACGATTATATGTTTGCGATAAACGCTACTTAATATATATGTAAATTGGCAGCAAATAATAAATGATAAGGATTATAAAGAGGTCGGCAGTAGGGAAGTCAAAACCAATTTTAAGAGCCTTGCACCTTATATTTATTATTAATAATAGAACAATGTGATTTTTTTTAATTCAACTGAAATGGTAACGGAGGCCTAATTTTAGTCCTCTTTACCTTCCCACCCTTTTCTTATTAAGAAAGGATGGGAAGAGGAAGTGGATTTGGCGGAAGAGGGGACGCATAAAAAGGGCAAATTTCCTCTTTCTGTGGTCCCCTTCTCCGTTGATTAAAGGTAGGCAATGCATCTGCATTTGCGGATGTCTATGGGCAACGGTCCGCCTCGCTATTTTGGTGAATTCAGGTGGCCGTTTGCTCTTTTGCCACCTTTTGATTAAAACAAAAGTGTAATCTAACCGTTTAACTGTTTGTAAGTCGCGACTCGAAGGCCTCTGTGACCTTTTTTATGAAATCGCGAAGCACACTAAGAAGCTATGAAGACTATTAACTGGACCGATGGCCATTCATTTTAATTGCCAGTCCCGTTGGTAAGGGTCCGTTCAATTATCATACATGCTTAGAAGGTAGTATCGAGAAAATGTTGAAAACCACTGCATTTTAATTTCAATCGGTGCAAGCTCTTTGAAAACGAGTCTGTATTTGTATGTTTCATAGAGGCATAAAGAAATAGTAACTCAGTAATTAGAGAAGGATAAAAAGTTGGGAATCTTGGTTGGGACTAAGCACCAGGGTTGCTTTCACACTTCACATAAATACACGACATATATTTGACATCGATTGATTATATTTAGACACTTAAGTATGCGACATATTGAATGTCAAAAAACGTGAATATATATTAATACTAATAAGATATTAATCATTAATAACCGAAATAGAATCCTCCACTTGGTAAACATTACGATACCTAGTAGGGAAACGTAATCCGTTTCTCGGAAACTATATTAACTGTTATTTCAGTTATCCGGTTGTTTATCATCGTTTAAATTTTTTATCGCAAATAGGTCATATTATCTGGAATGTCATTCATTATTATGTTACTCATTTCTGTATCAATTTACATCTCAAGTCGAAATTCAGTATGTCCCATTTCATTCATTAAATGTCTATTTTGGTTTACGAACTGCACAAACAGTTGAAACAAGTCATTGTAATTAATTGCTTCAAGAATGGCAATTGTACGTCTTTTATCGTTGGTTTCTGAGATCAAAATACCTGTACAAAATCTTCATCACTCTCAACTTTGATAAAATAGTGATGACATAACGATATGTTTTATACAGAAATTATGGTCTCCGAAAGCAATGATTGATTGGGTAAGGCTATCTAAATAACCCGTCTTATATCAGTTTAGTTTCAGAAAAGATAAGCTTAAAGATAACGATTGAAGATAGATTTCAAATATTGTACGGTATTAACCTGTAGCTTAATTCCGGGTATAAATTATTTTATACATTGTCTATAGGTGTGTTTCCTGTTGGGCCGTTTGATATGTAAGCCAATCAGCAAAACAGGAGACACCCGTCTATTTATAACCGCCTGTACACGAATATATACTTGAAAATGTCAAGTAATTGGACGCCTTTGGTTTTAAAGCGTTATGGAAAGCGCTTGCAAAGAGGTTAAAATATTCAAAACTATATCGCATTTTCCCGCCATATGTCTCTAACAGTCTCAAAATACTTTAATCTATAATTTACAAGTGCGATAATTTTATTAACTAGGACTAGTCGTGATTTTCTGAGACCATAATCTCTGTATAAACAATATTGTCATTCCTGTCATTATCTTTGGCTACACAGAGATAACAATATGTTTCAAAACGGAGATTTCGGGCTTAGAAACTCATGGTAGATCGGATATAGGGAAGTGTCGATACATTTAAACGATTGTTTTATTAATAAAACTGTACAATTATACAGTTGATTCTCTTAATTATAAAATTTAATGGTAAAACACCATTAAAAACTTATCCAATAGACAAATCTCGCATCGTAAAATAATCATCAATATGAAACATAACAAGAAATTTTGGGAGGACGTATAGTGAAGTAAGTACATCATTTGCCTTAAACTATTTTGCTCTATTCAATTCCGTTTAAAAAAATAAAATTACTGATTCGAAATTTGAAAATAACGCCATTTTATATGTGGACAAAATCCATTTGCTATTTTTTTGATTCGAAAATTTAACAATTTAAAATAATAAATATATAACAAAATAATACATCGTATATAATGTATCTAAGTTAAACAAAAATGTACACTGTATCCGAACGGTAAAGTTCGTGCACAGATTATAAACGATTAATATTCACAAAAATATTATTATAACGATAGGAAACAATCGATAGGATAGCTGTAACTATATAATTAAAATACTCAAAAAAACATTCTTAGTCTATGCCATTAAAAAGTTTTTCTTTGCTGATTTAATAACTTAAATTTTGACATTTCACATAATTATTAGTTACATTAGCAATTAAAGTACCAGAAATGTTTTATTTTAATTAAATTATAAAATAGGTGCATTTGATAAAATAATTCAATCAAGAATTCATTTTAACTTGTTTGTCTGCGTTTATATTAACGCCTTTGTATTAAATCCTAAAATAAATAATCCTAAAATTTAAAGGAAGAAATAATTTAAGTATTTATTACAGAGAAATGATCAGTTACAACGCATTATGATAAAATATTTAAAATTTTGTATAAATACTTAACCTAAAATAAAGTAATAATTTAATTAAAATAATTCAATATTTGGTAAAAAAAAATGATTATCGTCGGTATTAATAATACAAATAAATGGAATAATTCTTAATTTAAACCGTTGTCGCATGGAATTTAAAATGCCAATGAATGACGGCATATGCCGCAGCCAAGAGCGAACTCTTCGCCGGTCGGTGGATGTTGAACATGCAGGGGACATTCATCTGAAGTGCCCGGCATTTGTTCGCCTCTTGGACCTATAAACAATATTTTGGTACTTACAAATATTGATTACTCGAACGCTTTATTCACCAAATGTTAAATATAATCACTAATAGGCTTTAAACTGATGTTAAATTGTGGTCTATTACGTGTTTATAAAACAAGTTACTTACCGGCGGGACACTGCGGCAGTAGATGACGCGGAATGTTAGTGACGCGCTGGAAGTCATCGTGACACGCGTTACAGAAATGAGACGTACCGAAGCAGAAAAAGACTGCCACCTTCAAACAAACATAAGCAACACTAAAATTATACAACAACATTCACATAACTTCATAATAAATACGATGTTAGTTATATTTTAAGTAACTTGTCATTCGTTACTTTGTTATTGATACTAATTAGTACAAAATCTAATGTAAACAAAAGATATTCTTTTCAGGCATATGTTTGTGCGGTTAACTTTTTTGTGGTATGTCTTTAGGTGTCATGTCTTTGTGAGGCATGTGTTAAAGTGTGTAATATACTTACGGAGCAGCAGTATCGACATTTGTACTCGAGGAAGTCAGATCCGTGCTTGGGGCAGACGCGCGCGCCCGTTGTATCGCTACACGCGCCGCACACCAACTCGGCGGCTTCCCAGCGACCATTAGATTCAGCCTCGCAGCGCGCTAGACCGCCGAAGTATGCCTGTACATGAATCACATAATATAATTATTAATAACGTTTTATAGAAGTTGATTATTTTTAGATCGCAAAAATGTAAATTGTCGGTTGTAAAAGTTAGTTATATCTACGAAATATATACATTTTTGCCGAGAAGAAAGAGACGTATATAATACGAGTTGACAGATACAAAGAACAGAACGACACAGTAGAATTTAATGTGGATTAGCAAAATCTTAATCCTATGAAGGTAATCTTATAGTCATGCCCTTGCTCCTTATAAAATGGTAGGCGCATATCGCAACGGCGAATTTGCCGGAACAAAATATAGCGTAACTCGAAAATAAGATACTTAACGCGAATTTTAAGTTTAAATTATGTTAAGGTGAAGAATACAGAGGTCTTTCTTCATTTACCTACACACACAAAAGAGGTTTATTAGTAAACCTTACCTTGCCACACTTATGGCAGACATAGTAGGCGTAACGTTCCATAGCGTATGTAGCGGTGTCTGCAGATGACCGCGCCTGCGCTTCCGCTAAGCCTTCGTACTCTAAACGCATCAGAGCCTTGCGACGAACTTCCTCATGCAGCACACGTATTGGTGCTAACAGCTCTTCCAGAGTCCAGTGGAACATATCCTCCTAAGATACATATAGATATATATCGTCAGGTTATTATAGTAAAAACAGTTACAGATGCGTTCAGTATTCTAAACAAAGTGTCCAAATTTTTTGGTGTTTTTTGTGGCATTCCATTTCTATAACAGAACTTATTTTGAAATGAATAATGTAGTTAAATCTTTTAAAATGTTAATATACAAGTAACGTAATTGTATTTATTTGGATTTAATTACGTACAAGATGTAAATAAGAACATATTTTTATGTGTATAAATAACGCGAACGAATGATTAACGATTAGTTTATGAAATGACGTTATTATTTCATTATCTTTACCTTACAGATCGGGCATTTGGAGAATGCAAACGTAATCCTGGGGCCAATCCATTTACTGGTCAGCACTTTTTTGCAGCAGTGCAAATGGAATACGTGGCCGCACTTCAGCTACAATAAATTATATTAAGTCAGAATCGCGTAATATTAGCATCAGTACACATTGAACCATTTGATATAACCCTTAAAGAGACAACATGGCAAACGAGACAAAATACTAATAAATAACATCCATTGCGTTGTATGTTTGAACTTAGGTTTACCTGTATAGCGGGCGCGGCTTGCAATGGGTCAGTGAAGCAGATCATGCACATATCGTCGGCGTCTTGTCGCAATGGCGCGGCATCTTGTGGTGGTGCACAACCCAACAGGCATGGTAGACAGGTGGGCTCGCCACGTACACCGCCACACACGTGGCCGCACGACAACACGCGCGAGCATGCCTCGTTAGCGAACTCCTTCATAACACAATGTTAGGTGTGTAGATATTATATCTTGTTAGACAATGCTTAAATCTTAGTTACATTGTGTATCCATCCAACCATTTCAATATGCATTCGAAACTAGATCGATTTTCATTTTGAATATAGAACGTACAGTACAAATGTTTGCCAAGTATTTTTTTTTTTCAAATGTATGTACGTCAGATATCTTTATTATTATATTTTACTCAATGACATACTGGCCACATTAATTTTTAACTAGTTTACTGCATATAAACTTTAAAAAAAATGGCCGCCATTCATACACCATATCTATTTAAATAATACATATACATTTAAAGCTTTAAATAAAAGTAAACAACAAAATCGGATTTTCCATTTCATATGCAAAACAATTATCAGATAAGCTATATTATAAGAGTTTTCGAATAAAAACATACCTAAATGAAATGAGAACTGTAGACCAGGATGGACATGCTCAAAGCAACTATTCAGCGGGGGTCCGACCACAACAGACATAATATAAAAAGTGTAATACGATACCCGATATACCTGACACTGTTCCTCAGCACAGACATTTCCTATAGCTAACAGTCCTGAACTACTTCTAGTGCCACAGAATCTGCAAGTGCCCGCTGTGCCTTGAGTGCCAGTCGAAGTGCCTTCGCCGGAGACCACACTTGAGGCGTCAGTGACCGGGTTCATTCCTCTAAACTCCGCCAATCCTTTCAGAGTACGTCTATCAACCAGCATGAGCAGCCAGAACAGTTTTGCACGGCCACAACCCTCGTGTATGTCAATTCGAATCGCGCTTTCCTCTTCTTTGCAAATCTATAAAACATATAAGCAGCATGGATTACACCGAAACTAGTAAATTTGTAAGAGATATACGAGGAAAAAATGTTGGTAATCCATAAAATCTATATTTCGTTATATATTTACATATAATTTGATATCTAGAAATATATAGACAGTTTAGTTTACCTGACGTCGATGTGATCTAGCGGCACGGTTGAGATGTAGGAATCTGTCGCACTCCGCGCACAGTGGACCGCACGAGCTGCAGTCGACCACTGCCATTGTGCTACCGTCATCGTGGTTCGCGCAGAACGGACGAGCCTCCGTCACCTTACGGAGGTCCGGACCGCCCGATGAATTTAATCTATAAAACATAAAACACATTTTAGTGCAATTCAACATCGACTAAAACAGATTTGGAAGTACCAGGATTTCTTATCTTACATTTCAATATAGGATTGCTCGCAGATGCACAGGGAGGCGAGCGCCATCCACATAGTAGGCTGGGCGATACATTTGTCAGGACGGCGATCCGCTTCACTTGCTTGTGTCACTTGCAGTACGTAGGTCGCAAGCGCGCGTCGAGTCTCCTCCCCCCACACCGGAGATACACGCCCCTAAGAATATTATAATAAATTCTATAGATATTTAGACCATTCATGAAGATAATTACATATCAATAAATACACGGTGTAAAATCAAAGTAGCGATCTGATATCGTTTTCTAACAAATTTTTGTCGATTTTGCTTACCTCAGCCATATCGAGAAGTAATTTGGCGACCAATTGAGCATGTTGTTTAGTTGTTTGTCCTCTCATGTACCAGGTGGCAGGGGGCGCTGGCTTCACGCTGCCCCCCATTGTCAGCGAGCCGGGGATGGCGGTGCCGTTTCCTTTTACCTTCACTTGTATAGTTATAGCCTTAGCCAGGTAACTAACAAGGCAGTCCAGCATTGATGTCCTAAGTAAGACATATGCTATTGTACATTTTTCAATGTAAAAAACATCAGTGGTTATTTTATTCTAGTGATAATAAAAATGTTCCAGCTGAACCCTCTTAAGTCTATAAAAGACCTGGGGGTGTCTACGATGGCAGGAAATGAGTTTGGCGACTCTTGAATTGAAGTAGAAAAGTGGCAAGAGGTTCACCAAAACCAGTTAAATTTTTATAGGAGTTCACAAGAAAGAGTTTAAGAATCTCTGCTTTATGCAAAATGTAACGATGTACATTGATTATAAGAATTAAAGATTATTTATTTGTTTAAAAATGATTTAAATGTATTTTTTAGTATTACCTGTTGGCAGGTTCCACTCCGAAGTTTAGTGCCATTGAGACTCTCTGCGGTGGAATCTCAGTTATCATCCGACGCAACAAAGATATGATCTGAAAAAACCATATAGTTCGTATAAAAATGTCCTTGAAATGTCTTTCACGAATCACTACAAAGCATTTATTATCAGTCATCATCAACTTGCCCTTATCCCTATATAGGGTCAGCACAGTATGTACTCCTCCATACATCTCTATCAGCCGTCATATCTGATTTGATTCATTTTACGCATCATAACATCGAAATTTACATTACATTAGAGAGCAATCCCATAATTGTACCACTCCTTTTCATACAAGATAATTTTCGGTTCGATGTCAAGGAATATTTATTTCGAGTGTTAGAAATAGAATTTATTGTTACCTGTCGCTGCACGCGGTCGCTGCCGGTGTGCAGCAGTGACACCATGTTACTCATCAGCTCGAGCCGCTGCGCGAGGTGGGCACGACCCACCGAGCTACCACTTAACGCCAGCAACTGCAACAATAGTTGCCGGTCAATGTTGCAGCAGTGAGAACACACAGCATAGCAGTGCGTTATATGCAATATATATAAATAATTGCCTAATTCTGAACAGTATGTACCGTTATTACTTTAGAGTACAAACGTAAGCGGCCGTCTAATTATGATTTTTTTCTTAAAATCAGTCGGATTGATAACCTCCTTCTTTTTGAAGTCGGCTAAAAATGACCGCTTCTCATAGGCATCTAATCAGAGATCTCTTAGACAACGTCTCATAGATGCTTTTAGATATAGTGTCTTTATTATAAAGAAGTGTGAATGCACTGAAAGGGAATAATTCTCCTTCCTTTTCTGTTGATTGGACATACCAGTGAGAGCATTTCGAAGCAGTAGTTGTCCTGCACTAGTGGGCGAGGTGGTACCGCGATCTCCGACTCAGCGCACAGTAGCGACGTCTCCCAGTCGTCGCGAGCGCGGCTCGCCTCCCAGCTGATAGCGCACACGATGTGCGTCATCACCTTTATTGAATACATAAACATTTAAACACATGCACAGTACTACAGGTCAGATTATAACAAATAAACGGAAAGCCACAAATTTAAAAAAAAAATAGTTTGGTCACTAGAGGGCGCCAATTCACGAACCTCCTAAAGTATATTGAATATTTAGATCACGTCACATAACAATCGAGAGGGTTTATTAAATAAAATCTGACTAACTTTTGTACTTAGTTTAAACTAAAGGGACCACTTATCAACTGTAATAGATTTCTCATAATAAGTAATTCAACAAATAAGAGAAATTTACTACATCTACATTAAGAGAACCTCTCTGAATAAAATATGTTGTGTATGCAGCAGTAAATGTGATTTCTCCAGCAAATACTTACTTGTTTCTGGAGTGTGGTTAGTTTGTGTCCAGCGAAGAGTATACCAACAACATGTTCCCGCAGGTCGCTGTCATCAGTAATCGTATTGTCAGCAGGAGCAGCGGCGTCATTGCTCTCAGCACCGATAGCATCGTATTCAAGTAATTTACCGAACACCTAAGTACACAAATCATATAATTTTTGTGTCTAATTCTTAATATCAAGATTTTGCGAAAATAATCACCAATACCTCTGTGGTAAGCAGTCGGAATACTCGTAGCGTGTCTTGTTCGACGAGTGATTGTAGGGCATGTGTAGGGGTTGGGGAGGGGGGCTGCACGCGGGGCACGCCCAGTACACGCACTTGACGCACGCGCACGCTCGGCTCCGGTCCGCGGAGCTCGCAGCGCACGCGTGTCGGTGCACATGGCACTCCTAATACAAAATATACATTTAAAAACATCTAAAATAACATTTAACTTACTTTAGTGTCTTTAAAAATATGTCTCTTGTAACTCTCATTTAAATCTTTAACATTTAGAAATGTAGACTTTATCCAATTGATAAAAATAGCAAAGCCTTGTTCCTTTTAAAACGGATTCGTAGTTACTAAGTTTAATTAACAAAACTAATTTTTAACTACAAACTATACCTTCGGACATCAAATTTGAACTAATCCGTGTGAACAGTTTACAAGTTTGTTAGAATTATTAAAACGACTGGTTTTTGGTCGCGGATGCTTCCATACGAAATTAAGAAAAAACTTAATAAGTAGTCTATGTGTTCTTCCAGACTATGTTCTACATCTGTGTCAAATTTTATCAAGATCCGTTGAGCCGTTACGAAGATACCTTCAAAGAAACGTCCATCAATTATACTATTAGATAGATTAGAGCTTACGCGGTAGTGAATAGCAGACCCAAGAAGCGTTCCTTGGATCGATGTCGACTTCTTGCATGTAGGCTAATTCGTTAGAGCCACTGCTGAATAGGAACGAGGCGACGAGTGTCTTGTTCTGAAAAAAAAAACGCACAAATAAACTACATAGTACTTCATTTTTAAATAAAAAAAAAAACTAAATTTACTCAATACCATAATAAATTTTTATGGTGTTGCACAATAAAATATGATAAAAAAAAATGATAAAAGTAAGAAGTTCGGGATAGGATTAGAACAATGTTCATAAACTAACCGAAGTATCCCTGCTATTATCAACGTGCAGGCAGACGAGATAAGGTCTGTCCTCGTGGGTCCCGCTGGGGCAAGTCACTTGGATCCACTTGGCTTTATTGCGATCGTCTTCAGCGGACTCCCAGAATGTCTCAGTGCTTCCGTCATTCAATGCTCCTGCCATGCCTTGACGCGATGACACCGTTATTTCGCACCAACTGGTCACATCGGGGCAATTCCACACAAAGTTTTCCTAGAATATTAAATATAACCTCATCAAATCTCCATAAACAATAATAAATAATAGATTATAAAACATAATATTTTATTTAAATGAATATAAAAAGATTTGAAAATTTACTTGATTTTGATAAGTGTGGTAGCTCTCGTGCAAAGCACCGAAGGCCGCCTCGTCGAAGGCACCGTCCTCGCCGTGAGACAAAATGCGACTGATCACGCTGAATACTTGAGACCTACAAAAATAATAGAAATAATAACCAATGTGTTACATCCGGACAATTCACCTATTTCTCAAATTAAGCTCAAATTTTGAAAGTATATGAGAACTAAGTATATTACCTATGCAAGAAGGAGCGGTCATGCTGTGAGTACTGCAGGGCCCAGCAACGCACGGCCTGCAGACCTGGCGAGCTGGCGGGGTGCAGCGAAGGCGCGAGCGCAGATACGGAGCCTAACAGGGCGTGCAGAGCAGAGCGCGCACCTCGTACAGAACGCCCACCAGGGCACAGCGCGCACGTCGACGCGCCCGCAGAGTTTGACTCGCGATATACGCACTCTTGGTTCGCTGGTTGCGATGGTTGCGCTTGGGCTCCCTCTTGCTGCTATAAAATGTAGTAGGAAAATTAGACTTGGAACAGTTGTCTGAATTGTATGCTTTATTCTTTTCTACTTGTAACTTACTTCTTGATTTTCTTGAACAACGGGAGTGGGTGGAGGGGAGCCCCCGTATTGAGAGAGTGCCTCACAGAACCACCACATGACGTCATGGACGCAAGTAGGCTGAGTTGCAGAACGAAGCAGCCAGTTTAGAGCCTGAGGAATACAAAAGTAAAATGAGAAATTCGTCAACAAAACGAAGGTCAATAATAAGTGACTATTTCTACGTAATAATTTAGTTCATTATTCAAATAAATCCATTCTCACCTCGCAAGCGTATTGTCGTACAGCATTAACCCTTGCGGCAGCTTCCATCTTCAATTCATGTCCTTTGATATCACGTCGTGCGAGTACGAACAGGAGCACGGGGCTGCGGAACAGCGTAGTTGGATCCACGTTGGGTACTTCAAAGGCGGAGACTGCGTCATCATCAACACCGTAGCCAATCAGGCGACGGAGGTTGGCGCTCGGTTGGCCGAGTAGAGACGAGCTCGATGAAGCTAAGTATTGCACATCTACAGAAACAATTAACAAGATTATTTAGTAAAGCGTACAGAGAAATTATACCATTAAAGCTAGTTATCTAAAATCTTAATATATATATTTCTTGTGTGCGTGTGTATGTGACTGAACTCCTCCTAAACGACTGGACCAATTTTGA
>JAOPJD010000025.1:869759-880631 GCA_026167825.1 Papilio polyxenes | reverse complement strand
AATTTTGATGAAATTTTTTGTGTGTGTTCGTGGAGATTCGAGAATGGTTTAGATTTACAGTTTTTTTTTTTTTTTAAATTCCGCGCGGACGGAGTCGCGACCGACAGCTAGTTTCTATATAATTTTTAAAATCTGTGGGAACAATAGGGCTCTGTACTACTGTGTGTAAGTAAGACAATGTGCTATAGTTGATATATGACGACTGTCATACCTGTTAAATTGTCCTGTCCTTCCGGTTCCTCAGTGCGCGCGAGCAAGGAGCACTGTCCGGCGAGCGGGCCACCAGCCTGGCCCATAGACACTGAGCGGTGCACGCGTCTCCAGCCTCCCGCCCCGCTGGATGTGCTCGGTACGTCCTCCGGCGCCTTTGTCATAAAAATATTATAAACCATAACAAGATTAGGATTTAATCTAACTACACTATGTGAAATATAGCTGTTAATACTCAAGTAACATATATATGGTACAAGTCTGAAAAAAAAATTAATAACTATTTCAATTACCACTTATAGACTGTGAGTGCGGACAGTAAGATAGGACACTCACGATAGGCGAGGGTGGCGGTGGCGGCGGTCTTCCCAGTGAGTGGTATCGTGCGGCGTCCTGGGCGGAGGCGCGAGGTGCAGCGCCCAGAGCAGCCAGACACTGGAAGGCCGGCGCCGGTTGCCACATGCTGCCCGCAGGTGTCGGCGGACTGCGACTTGAACCCTCCCCCGACGACGTGGATGATGATGACTCTAATAAATCACCCACAACTGTGATCTAAAACTATTGGTTTTTTAACCAACTTTTTGCAAAATTTAATGTAAGGTGAGATTTTCTATGTAAAAATTTTAAATATGAGAAATGGAAATATTAGATTTGAATTTTAGTGTGTGGCAATTCATTATCAGGTGAAAAGCAGAATTCTTTACGTCTATCTTCTGTGTGGTCACGGTATTTCATCGGTCGAGCGAAGCGAACAAACTGATGTTGTTGCGAGCTCTAATGTTGTCAAAAAATAAATGTTATCCTAATTTAGCATAACATGACGTACCTTCTTCAGTAATTGAAGCAATGTCAAGTAAAAAGACAGCATTGTTGTGCATTTTCATGAAGTCAATTTCAGGTTCTGAGCGGGTGATGGGTTCGGCCACCACTTTGCTCTTGGCTTGCTTTTGTGCTGATGCACTTCGAAGGGTTTTTTCACGACATTTCTCACAGTAGATGTACCATAGCTGATATGCTGTAAATAAAACCGTAAAACTTTGATGATTCCATACTATTTTGTTGCTTAGTATATAAGTTACTAGCGGTCCGTTCCTCAATGAGGCCTTCTTTTATTTATACAGCATTTTAATCTTAAAATGATTTTTAATATCAGATCAGTCTATGTGTTTATTTGGTAAATATATAAATATATTATTTTCGTCAGATTACTAGCTTTTTCTGCGCTTTTAGTTTGTAATCTGATTTTGTAGTTACATAATAAGAAACATTCGTACATACCAAATTACACATTTACATTATTTTCAAGTCCCATGCTATAAGAAAATTATTTATATTAGAGTCTTACCTTGTGCCACCTGTCCGCAAAGAGGCTGCACCGCGAGGTGGGGCGGGGCATCTGCGTGCCGGAAGACACCGGCGCGGTCGTAGCCTGTGGCAGAGGGTGCGCGGCATCCAGGGTGAGAGTGCCGCATATGAGCGCCCAGTGGCGGCGGCACCTTCGCACCACCACACAGCTCACAATGAACTGCAAAGACAAGGGTAATTAGAGTCTGTCCACTGCCAACATTCTTATCAAAAATATTGTTTTCATAGTGGTAATGAAAATGGCAATGTTTTGTACGTTATGGTTTTATTCCGGTGACATACATTGCAACAACAAGGCACAAAATGTTACCATTTGCTTGGCCTTAAAAGATCTTTGATGGTTAGAATGATTACCAATTTCCGCACCAAAGGATGAAGTAGTTTCTTAGACTGAAGACAAAAGCAACTATCCTTTTTGCCATATTTTATATTTTAAAATACAAACCGGAATAAGGCGCCTTCGCCATTGGAGATGTTTTCCTGTCCTTCTTCTTACGAATGCCGCTGTATCTAGTTGTATCGTCACTTTCTTGTTTTTCCGCTACACCTTTTTTAAATCTGGATATAAAAATAATTAAATTTATTTAAAAAATTAAAGAATTAAACCAAGGAAAGAAGATATTACTAGATTTTATATCCGGAGTAGACTTACTTGTCAGTAACAACACCAAGTTGATCAGAATCGTACAGTGCATCCCACAAGGAGACTAAAGCGCGTAAAGCTGGAGGCAGAACATTCACTACCGCTGGCGAAGATCCTACGGATAGATAAACACATAAATAAATATCTAAAATAAAAGCTTTTGTATAAAAACGAGAAAAAAATACGTTTTTTTATTACTTTGCAAAATCCCGATTCATAGGAGGAGTCAGATAGAAGTATTTTTCACTAGACAGAATTTTTTATTTCATCCCTTCAGGCCAAAGAGTTACAAGACAGTTTACCTCCGGCTTCACTGGTCCCCGCCTCTTCCTCTCTAATGGCCTCGTCCATTTCAGTCCTGCGCTCACGACTCGCACAGGCCTCGTTACCTGAACGCGTCAGGGATTCCAAAGTCGATGGGTTCAAGTTCAGATATTGCCCTACAAAATAACAATGGTGTCTCGGTGAAATTTTGGACTTGGACATTCCCAGGGAACGAAAAAAAATAATTATTACAATTTTGAATCCCAAAATTCTCAATTCATGTTCTTTAAATATGTATGTTTAGAATGTATTAAGGTTGTACCTGAGCTGGCCACTTCAACGGAGTGTCGCTGTGGGCGGGGCGCAGGTGTCACATGGGCGGCACCCCGCGTCACCACGCTAGCACCCGCGCGCGGCAAGCATGGGTGGAACTTAAGGAAGGTTGCACACGCAATCGCGTCATGTACAGCGCCTGAACCATGCAATAGAAATATGAGACTTCATCCTTATTTTCACTTAAATATGCTTATGATACCTTAAACTTTATACAACTTTTCCGAAAATAAAAAATAATAAGCCCTTTGACCTAATTATTAATTTGATGGCACTGTTACTCAAGACCTAGACTAGTCTAGACAAGGGAAACCTCAGGGGGTCGATATCGAATTTAAAGCATTGATAATTCTCACTATGTCTTCTTCTAGTAACCTAATTCAGAATGAATAATAATAATAATTAATCTTAAAAGTAGGTAATTTGGCACAGGGGGTCTGTGGTAACGGTTCATTTTGGAAAAGGGGCTCACTTGTCCAAAATAGTGCGGGGATCCCTGGTCTAGACTACTCGTATTTTGTAACCCAATATTAACTTTATTCATGTAATTAATTAAAATTGTAAGCTCGTAGTGAAAAGATGATGGCTTACACTTACCCTCATGCCACAGAAGCGCAGCAAAGATGCTGCGCATGCATTTAGCCTGTGTGGGGCAGATAGCGTGCTTGCGAGGCGGGAGGGGGGGCGGCGGGCTGGCGGCGGAGGAGGAGGCTCGCGCCGGCAGCGGTGGTGGAGAGTTGCGAAGTGCACGAGCTTTTGATCGATCACGGCTGCCGCTTCTAGATCTTTGTCTCTCTTCATTAAGATCCTGTTAAGAAAATTTCCTCTTATTGGTTACGCTCATAAGTCGTTTATCCTCGTAAGTTATTAAACCGCACAGTTATTTTCTTGATTTTGTCTCTTTGCTTTATTCTGAAGTAAAAAATCAAAGTACCTCAACATCGCCATCGGCATTGTATGAGCCGAGGAACATTTGAGCGAGTGCTCCCTCAGCGTACGTATCGGGCGAGGTTTGAGTGCCCGCCTGCGCCAGTCGGCTATGGCTACGTGGCTCCGGCTCTATGTCCGTCTACATAATAAAAATAATAAAAATTATAAATATAAAAATGTCGTATTACTGTAATTGAATAGTTTTATAGTATTCGTTAATTTGTCGTTGTCAAAAAGGTTTGTTTAATATATAAAGGTGTGGTTATCAAGTACATATATTTTAGTCCCAAACATGAAGTTCTTTCTTAGTTAATTTTTTCAGCAAACTTGTATTCCTTCACTCACCTCTTGCACGTTAGCATCCTGCACATTGTCGTCGTGTCGTCTGGCTATCATCTCCTCTCTGTTGCCGTTGCTTTTACGTTGGAAACGTCTAAAGAATAACGTAGCGATACTTTCATTTTACATCAAATCATTTGCAAGACATGACAAGATACTCTTTTACGTCAAAAAAAATTGTAAGTAGAACTAGAATTTTAAGGGGACATATTGCTATTCTGGTATGTTCTCTCTTCATTTCTACGTACTTACTAACTAGTACTTTAGAATTTACTAACAAAAGAGTTTTATAAATTGATAGACCGTTCACAATGACGAAGAAAGAACTATTAATGTAGTAATTTACTACAGGTATCTTGAAGAGATAACCAGTTAGTGAGTATCACAAACCTTGGCGAGCCAGCTGCAACTGCTCCGGCGGCGGCGGCGCTCTTGCGCGCTAGACGGCAACGCTTGCTTGGCTCAGCGCCGAACACGAACAGGTTCGAACCTTCGTCACTCTGGATATACAACATCCTACATTCAATAACCACGTACGTATTCATTAAACAACTATACCTACTAACATTCAACAACATCGAACTTACCTACGTAGTTGAAATATTAAAAACAATATTTACGGTAAGATGCCTTCTCATGGAGTCACCAACGCAAGCAGCACTTGACATTTCTAATATAAGAATTAAAGAGCATACTCACCGCACTGGCTACAGAATTACGTTGTCGCGTTACGGGGTACCTCGAGCAAGTTGATCTGCTCCCAATCAGTAGCCTGTGAGATTGGGTTTCGTCATATTTTTTCGCCGCCAGACCCTAGATAAGGGGGGATATACCAACTTTGTTTAATGAAAAATACCACCAGCATGCATCCCGCTGTTCGACGGATCACGCTCTCGAGTAGAACTAATTACTAAACATACATACATTTAACATATATTTCACATGCTTTAATACACATTTATAGATATTACAAATACTTTTTCAAATAATTATATATCTTTTACAGATAAAAAGTATCAGGTGTCCAACAGAACGTATAACTTTTTTGCCCCAAATCAGAGTACTAAAGAATTACGGTGAAAGCAGTACGAATACATGCGATATTATAGATATTTAGCTCGACGATGATAATTGGTTATTAAAACGACTTTAATAAGAATTTTATTCAATGAATGACGAAGATTTCTGTCCCAATTAAATCGATAAAAAAAAAATTATTTAAAGAAGTCATTATGAAGGTACACAGTCTGTATTTATATACTTACGTCATTGCCCAAGTCGATAGAGAATGGGAATCTTCTGTCTTCATCATCACTAGCGTCTGTAACAGACAATATTTGATTTATAACTTCTAACAAATCTCACCAAATGTAGCTATTCTTATGCACACCTGGTATACGAATCCTGATGAAGTCGGAATATCCACGTGTACATAAATATCCACGAAACACAATATAATTGTTAAAGTAAATGTTATCGGTTACCATCATCATCACTTGTGATGTTTTCCTTAATCGTAAGAACGTCGGATAAATGTACATACGTAAATCGATTGGTCGATTGATCAATACGTTGTCACAATGCGGAATTTGAACCCAGGACCAGCAGATTGCAAGCCAAGTGCTTAACCCCTGAGCCACCGTCACCCTTTGTACTAAATGTTACTGGTATTTCCATATATACAAAGTACTTTCTCGTTTACTATTTCTTAACAACAAAATATCCAATCATTGGATTTCAATCATTAAATAAAAACATATATGTACATATAGGCAATGCAGAAGGCTTAAGTACATGGACTTTAACCTTCCCTTTAGCCAACAAGCTGATGGTAATATACATATGCTTTATACCGTTAGCACTATCCTTTTCGTCGGGCTCCGCTTGCTGGTCATCGATCCAACCTTCTGTAATTTCCTCCTCCTGTAAATAACAGAATATGAAACAATATCCATTGACTAACAAATAAAATACTCCACCGTACTGTCGAAACTATGTTCTATCTCTAGTAAAAATCCGTCTAAAACATACAAAATAACAACTAGTAATGGATTTTAGGGTTATGCATAAAAATTCCTAATCCATTTTCAAAAGAAACCTTATAGTTTTTTTTTTCAATATTCATCAAAAAAGGATTTTTTTTGGGTAAATGCCATCAACCTACTGTTAATAGTAAATACCTGTAGGCAAATAAATAATATAAATAGCTAAAAGTTATATATTTGCCTTTCCTATGTTTCTACATTTAACTAAAATGGTAAGGGTGTTGTGCAGAAAACTATAATTCTCCATAATAATGTGAAAGCAAACATCAACAAGTCAAGCGAAAACTTCCAAAACATCCAAATCATTATGTTACACCACTAGCATTGTTAGTAGAAATACATCACTCACACGACATTATGTGAAATTGGTATTATGCTATAAGGGGAAAGCTGTGAAGGCTAAAATTGTAATGTGTTACAAATGTACAAAACATATTATGTATTATTAAAATATGGCAAACGAGCAAGCAGTTCACCTGATGTAAAATGACTACCTCTACCTATGGGTAGTAGTAGCAACAAGCAATTGACGTGCGTTGCAGATGTGTGGGCCTACCTTTACTTCGGACAGAGGAGTGGGTGCGTACTGGACGATCATTGGTAGAATTAAAGGCACTCACGTCAGCCTCACTAGTTTGATTCGAAACAAGCAGCACCAGGTCGAGCTGGCGGTGGTATTGTAAACACCACGCGATGGCGACGGGGAATGTTGTATACGCCTTCATTGCCTCCTCGCTCAGCCGTACCCATACACCGTCTTTGTTCTCCACCTTGACACCGACAGAAGCCAATATTTGTAGAGTTACTAGCCTTTTTGCAGCGACTTCGCTAGCAAATACTCGATGATATGATATTTAAAACCACTTTTCTATCTGTGGGAACTAATTTTCTCTGCACAAAATATATCCTATCCTGTATCCCTGACAGTATGTGTGCAAACTTCAAGATAATTAGTTAAGTAGTTATGGCGGTAAAGCGTCACAAGAGAGATTTTATCCAGACCAGATCATATACTAATCCGAGATATCTATATTTATCATAATGTTTACGGACAGTCTGTCTTCTAAATGCGATATATGGCGTAGAACTTTCTTTCACTTCTTCTTTCAATGTCCTCTTGCAGTTCTTTATTCGATTTTTAAAAACCATATTAAATATTACTGTTTAACATTGCTTAAACTGCTTGCTCGTTTTCTTTTTTTTTTTTTTGTAAAAATTTATGAGCAGCATAAATAGATTTCATCGCATTACACATAAATTAAATTAAAATAAAAAAAATTATGACATATACTCTTTAAATTTGTGATTTCTTAGGACAGAAGAACATCAACATGCGCAAGCTCTATTTTACCACCAATCTTTCAATTCCATTAGACTCTTTTGTTGACAATTGATCGAATAGCAGAGTTCTTAGGATTAGAAAATATTTTTTTTATTCACCGTATAAGCGACACTGTTCATATATGATCTATGTACGACATCCAAAAAATGTAAACGCATTTGCAATGTTACCAAAACATTTTGAAGCAGGTACGCGGCTAAAGGAAAAGTAGGTGTAAGGTACTAGAAAATGAAACAGTTTTATGCTGTGTATCAAGTTGCGTTGAAATGATCTCTACAAAACTGGATCTTTCTTCTGAACTTATCATCAAATAAATGAAAGAAAAAAAAAATAACTTATCACCGCTTACAGTTATATGCTAGTCTTGAACTGTTTTCAAAATATAAAAATCCGTACACATGTAGGTACATTACTCTTCTATATAAATTAAAAGAAATGTTTATAAGTTTGTCCCCTGTCCATCCCTAAACCACTGGACAAATTTTGATTAAACTAGGACACCAGAAAAAGATTTAAGCATGGGAAATTTAAAACTTAATAAATCTTTTTGCTGGAACTGCGACATTTGATATTCACTTTATTAATTACTTACTGTATTTAGACTTTTAACATGTTTTGTTTTGGTATTACGCATACGGGTTTTAATTAGTAAGATAAGCACTATTACCTCTTCAACAAAGCCAACGTTAGAGTTTCGAGGTATACGTCCGATCTCCTCCGCTTGCAGGCTGGGGCTGGCGCGGACTCGCAGACCAGCGCTGTTGTTGATTTCAAAGCGACGCTGTCGAGACTGCAAGGCCTCCACGTCCACGTCGAGACAAAAATTCCCAGATTGGACTGCTTTATCGTCTTTCGGCTCGTGCGATAAACTCACCTCGAACACTACTTCCTGAAATGTTAAGACATAATTTTAGTGATATTATATTCTTTGCAGTAAGGAAGATGTTAACGCTACTTGAATTTGCTTAACATAAATGCAAACTATTCGAGTTATTGGTCCATACTGTCCAATCATACTGTGGATACATAAGCATGGACCATCTCTCAACACGATTTTAATTACTAATGTACAACTTAAACTCTTCAAATTGTAATTTGAAGTTGAAACCATTAGAGATTTAAATAGATTTTTCAAAGTGGAATTGGCACGTAGAGTAGACTAATGCCCGATCTGCCAACATGCGCCAAGTACTATAAAATGCTTACCAAATTAGAGGGTACATGATCCAAGACGCAGGTGCCGACGTAGTCCCCTGGCTCATGGGGCACCCAGGTCGCGAGGTACGTGCCGTCAGCTTGAGCGTTGATCATCATCGGCTCAGTCATCATGGTCTCTTCATCGTTGTCATCGGCCGTCATGTCCTCATCCCACCACATACCGTTCGCTAGTCGGATCTCCTCGAACGAATAATTCTGGTAAGGCTGTAAATAATGATAGCTTAGAATAAGCTAAAGACTTCAAGGTAAAAAAATGAAGCTAAAGAAGCTAAAGAATGAAGTTTTTGTCAGCAAATTTTGTGTAGTTCAAATAGGGTTGCCAGGTCGCCGAACCTACTAGCCGGACAGACCATCCAGTTTGGCCGGACATTTGAGTAGAAAGGTCGGACACCCTATATTCGATTTTTGTCTCAGTATTAATAGGTACACTCTCGTTTGGGAAAGGTAAAAAGCCTAACAAAAGCCACAACGGACACGCAATCAAAAAGCCTACCTATGTCCGGCTTTATCTTGACGACTGGCAACGCTAAGTTCAAATGTAACAACATTTTGGTGCTTCTGGCTCTACTGCTGTTAGTAAAAACAAACCTGCATCATAGTAATAGCGTGGTAGCTCACATTTTCCCGAACTGTGATCTGGTAGGGCACGTCGGGTACGGAAACGTTTTCTTCGTCAACGTTGTATCTCCTTTTACCTCCTACATTATTTCTTAAACGCAAAACAAGAATCTGAAATGAATATACAAAAAATTAAAAATCAGTTAGAAAAATATTACATTTATATTAATTTAACTGTAATAAAGTGATCTCATGACATTCGACAAGCATGGCTCATTAATTCAAATATTTTTTTACTGATTCCCTTAATCTTAGAAAAATGTGAATTAATAATTCTTTGCTCATCGCTCATAAATCAAAGAAGATTTTAGAACATTCGTAGAAGTGCGAAGTATAAACAAAAATTCTCGGTAGATTAACTTATCGACACATTAGGTAAGTACTTGCTCAGAACAGACTGACCCTGACTTCCGTCGCCCACGTATAATACTATTAATCGATACTCTTCTAAGAAAGTACGCACTTCAATTAGGTCATGCTTCAGATTAACTCTTAATAACATCCTAAGAGTTGCAAAATTATTCAATCACGCGCTACAGTACATGAATGGTGCATTTCTCATTATAATTTAATACTTTACTTTGATAACTTGAATTTTTTTGGTGGAGATCGTTTTGGACGGTGATCTGTATGAACTGCTACGAAATAGGTTCAGTTCTACGGTAATAAGCGACCACGGTATGTTACCATTTTAAAATAAATCCCAAAAATCGCCTTAACATGCGGCTCATGGTAGCAAGCAACATCTATCTATATATATATAAAAGAAAGTCGTGTTAGTTACACCATTTATAACTCAAGAACGGCTGAATCGATTTGGCTGAAAATTCATGGGTATGTAGTTGAGAACCAGGATACGGATATAGGATACTTTTTATCCCGTTTCCTTTTTTAAAAAATTCCACGGGAACGGAGTCGCGGGCAAAAGCTAGTGTCTTATGAAAGTAGCACAAATAATACTAAATACTGCGCACAACACGTCAGTGGATGATATAGATCAAAACAAAATATTTTTCCGTGATGAGACTACAATTAAAGATAGGTAATTACACTCAGAAGCTATAATCGCTATCAGTAACATCTCGTGATATATCAATTTACAAAGTTAACTCCCTCGCTAATCAGATTCGCATACGTTCAAGGCCGATATAGCCTCGTGATGTTCGTTACAACGTGTTTCGAAAATTAAAACTCATTTGAAAAATTATTTTTTGAAATTGGAATTTTTTAGATGTCTAATAACAAAGTAACGATTTACGAAATAATTAATGCCTAATACGTACAAAATAATTGATGTTTTGAAAAAAATATTTTATCGAATCACGAGTAGAACTTGTACTTCCATATACGTAAACAAATAAGTAAGTATGGCGGTTACATTTTGCGAATGTAATGCAAGTTTGGTCTATAATAATATCATTTATATCAGTGGACCTAGCACGAATATGTTGTGACAATTGCCTTCGTATCGTCATCGGCAATTATATCAAAACTAGCTTTCGCCCGCGACTCCGTTCCCGCGGAATTTAAAAAAAGGAAACGGGATAAAAAGTATCCTATATCCG
>JAOPJD010000025.1:852550-869659 GCA_026167825.1 Papilio polyxenes | reverse complement strand
CCTGGTTCTCAACTACATACCCATGAATTTTCAGCCAAATCGGTTCAGCCGTTCTTGAGTTATAAATAGTGTAACTAGCACGACTTTTTTTATATATAGGTATATAAATAGATTTACATATTTATTTATTTAAAGTTTGTACCCATATATTTTTGAGACATTACATTAGAAATGCGGTGACGTACTGGAGAGCTTAACTCTAAAAGAGTTCTCTTACCTTACCACACCATAAAGAGAGGATGTTAAGTGGGTAATAACTATATGTGTGTACAAGTCGTCATAAGTACATATATACCGTAATTCTATATACCATGATATTAAAAAAGCAAAAAAAAATCAAATTTGAAAATCAAAAAAGACCTCGATAAAGTCGTGTAGTTTATTTTTACCAAAATAAGTGAATGGCATTTCCAATAACAGGACGTTTCACAATCCACGTGACGTAGTCGCAAAAGCTTAACGTTAACATGCTAGTACTTTATACGCGATCCACACGTTACGTTTTGCATCAGTTTAAACCTTACATCCTTAAGCTACAGATAAACACTAGTGTTTGTGTATGACAAACCTGTATTACTAGGTATACAATGAAAATAGGTCACACAATAGGTTGTCGGATATTTATGTAGGTTCAAAAATAATGTAAAACTTAATATATGTGGCCGGTGTCAGGCACTCTGATCAAATCTAGTTTCAAAATGCAAGTTTAATTTTAAAATTGTAACTAGCCAACCCCACGTGGAAGTCTAAATGGGTAAAAGTAAAAAAATCTCTGTACAACCTTACCTCAACTTTAAGCGATGGAGAGATGACAGGTTCCCCGTACTGATCGCGAATGATCACGCACACAGTGATAGGTAGAGCTGGTTTCGTATTCGAGCTCAACAACTTGAGTTCGCATTTCGACGGGTCCACGTGCGGCATGGGCGCCAGCCAGCGAGCCAACCGACCGCCGGCAGTGTTCTCCGCACCCGCCACAAAATCGACAAGAAATTGATTTTCAGCTGATTTGCCCCTGTACAAATAGAATAAGAAAAAATTAGCTTTAACATCAGTAAAATTCTTCTACTATCTACAAGTATTAAGTCTTAGTTACTACTGTAGCCCTAAAAGATATACTTCTTTAAAGAGCTTATGTCTTTATTTTGTTTTTCCTATAAAGTTGTCTTTATAACAAACTAATTTGTTTTAATAAATGGAACCTGCTGAGTTGTGTATTGCTGGAAACTGGTTTAACAAATAAATGACACGAATAAAACGAGTTAAAGGGATTTATACGTGTACGACTATGAATCGAAAGCTTGAAAAGTTGGAAGTTATTGTTCACTCTTGTGACACAAATGTATTAGCAATAGAAAATACTATTTATATTATTAAACATGGTAACTATAGATAACATGTTATGTTGGTGGAAACGTTCAGAAACATATTGCAATTGTATTAAATAAACAAAGAAATAGATAATATGTAAGTTTGTTTTGACGTGGAAATTCACGTTAAGATAGACGTGGAATTAATTTAAATAAATAAATTACCAACGATATTAAAGGATACTAACAAGAATAGTTTAATTAAATTTCACTGTTTACATTGTACACACAGTTGTATAAAAATGTCCGGACGTATCTAATTAAAAAAAAATATTTATTTATTTTATATATATTTTATATAACCTCTTTATTTAATAAAATAAATAAAGAGGTTAAGCGCATAAAAGTTTTTAACTAGATGCCGTGTAACGTAGGTAGCAATTAGTGTAAACCTCGAAGCGAAGACCTTGTACTGGGAACCGAAGCAGCTCTAGTTTGCATCTGCGAACGAAGAGAACAAAAGCACGCGACCTGTCTAACTTTGTTATAACAGGATTGTATAACAGTCCACTATACACTAACGGCATTAACTTGCACTAAGCTGTGTATAAATTGTCACTAGATATTGACCAAAATTCGATTAACCTATGCAGAATTCCAGACTGTAATCTATCTTTGTTCCAAAAATCATGCATATAAGTTTAGCAGTTTTGTAGTTGTGGTAACAAACATTTATATTACTAACTAGCTTTTACCCGCGACTCCGTCCGCGCGGAAAAAAAATATAGAAAACGGGGTAAAAATTATCCTATGTCCGTTTCCTGGTTCTAAGCTACCTGCCCAGCAATTTTCAGTCAAATCGATTCAGTCGTTCTTGAGTTATAAATAGTGTAACTAACACGACTTTCTTTTATATATATAGATTAGACTGTGGATGTCTGAGAAGATTTTTGCCACAAAAAATCAAACATTTTTCTATATGGCAATTTATGTTTTTTTTTGTACACACCGCTTTGATTATTTTGTCTGTTGACATTATTTTGAATTCCCAACACCGGGTTCGGATAGTAACTTAATGCATCTCCATTAGCAGCTCCAAGCTTTGGCGGTCGGCTAATATTGTTAATGCACCTGATGTATTTATTTTGCTATTCGTAATTGTGTTATCTTTTAAATAGATGTGTCCACTATTGTAAGATTCATTTTCCAGACCGAGAGAAAGGAGGAATTTTCCCTAGGTAATAGACGTACAATCAGTAAGACATGTATTTATACAATTAATAGTTAACAAGAAACGCTAGTTCTGACAACAAATATTGATTCAGATTTAGTGCCTGATATTATCAAAATAACAGTTTTTATGAAGCATATAATAAACACAATACCAATTTTTAATGAAATGTTTTTTTTTTTTTTTAATAAAAACCAGTAAATCTTATTATTGAAAAGTATTCCAAATTCAAAAGACTTCAAAGACGTCGCCTTAAACTGGAAACCAATAAAATACTATATTAAGTAAAATTGTAATAATGTTTTTTATGTCATAAAAGATTTTTCCTAATTTTAACAGTAAATTAAAAAGTAAATATTTATTTAATTAGTAAAGCTATATACCAAAGTGATACTTAACAAATATATGCTTATAACTTTAGTAGCAAATTCCACATAGTTTAAATAATATACAGGAAGCCTTGGAACCTTGAAAATAAATACCTTTATCGCATCTGGTATTTAAGTACCTAGATTAACTGTATTTTAGTTATTTAAACAGATATTATAAACTTAAGAAGATGATAATAGTTTTCTTAACTGACAAATAGCTTTAATATTTTATGTTGGCAATTCTATGCATCCATTATTAAATTTATATTAAATTAGCTTTTGCCCGCGACTCCGTTCCCGCGGAATTTAAAAAAAAGGAAACGGGATAAAAAGTATCCTCTGTATCCGTATCCTGGTTCTCAACTACATACCCATGAATTTTCAACCAAATCTGTTCAGCCATTCTTGAGTTATAAATAGTGTAACTAACACGACTTTCTTTTATATATATAAGATAATATTTTTATTACTTATTCTATTCACTTGGGAGAAAAACTGAAAGCTCTAAGTAGTAGGAGCTAGCGTGAAGAGTGGGCTGTCATCTGTCAAATGTTTATACGTCATTATAGCGATTTACAGCAAAAAATATTCGCTTTCCATTTTCTGTTAAATAATTAATGATTACAGTCCACAGAGTACTTTGTACATAAAACAAAGTTTATATTATATCTGTGGTATATTTAGGGCTGACATCTATTGTGAGCAAAAGGCTGATTTTCTCCCTATTCTTGCATATAAAATATTATATTCACAATGATTGTCGAATAGTTGGAGAGAAATTAAAGTAAACATCTGAAAAATCTATAAAGAAATCTACAGTATAAAGTGGAATAAAACATATTTTCGAACATAAGTTTGTAACAAATATACTCATAAACTATTGAGTCGATTTCATAATCTCCTTCATCATTAGGAAGCTACATTATTCCTGAGTAACGTAGGCTAACTAATTTCATCAATCCCAATTATTGTTATGGAATATTTAAAAAAAATTGTATCGACTACACTATCCTTGTACATAGTTGTACCAAAAATATTGATGCTTTATAACGGAGTTAAAAGTGTTTAATATCAATGTATCTCCTTTAATTATTCTTTTAATCTTGAATTGAATATTAGTGTAGTAATTCAAAGGGCGGTAATGGTGCGTTGTGGTCGTTCACGGTTATAGTGGCCTACTTGTTCGGGAGATGAAGTGCGGGATGTAAGTGCATCTGTGTCTCGTAGGGCCGCTACTGCGCGAGCTCGAACTTTGTATCATGCATAGGGTTGGGACATTATCGATTCATATATTCACTTTAATTACGAAATTTTATAATGTTTATGGCTTCAAGATCTGATGAATCATTTCAAAACTTTATTTAATTCTTTAAATGATTTTATAAGGTGTCCTTTAGAAGATGTTTTTATATAATGTCCTTTAGAAATACATTCAATGGACTGCAGGATAAATAAAAACCTTGAACAACTAATAGAAACATATCTCTCAATGTTAAAATGTAGGAATCATTTAATTATTGTCTACTAAAGACCGCATTATGTTTAAAAATCGTCGTCAAAAAAATCAATGACAGTTATCGGTATCAATTGTAAAAATAATAAGTAAACCGGTAGGACCATAAAAATTATATGATTTCTAAGACTAGTCATTGTTTTCGATTAAAGTCGCTAAACAACACTTAATCCTTAATTTCATACTCAACTCAAATATAATTAATGGTGGTAATTAACAAAAGTGCAAATTATGGTAATTAAAAGAATATCGATAATTGGTATGTACGGGCGCTAGACATCCCTAGATACAGAAATCGGCAGGCCGGCGGCTGTCGAACGGCCAGTCGGTGCATGACAGCCGGGGAGTGCGGAGGTTCGCGCGCGCGCGGCAACATGTCGCTCACAGCCGCGTTACTTGTGTTCCTTGTACTCTCAGTGTATACCGAGGCGAGAGTCGAGCATGGCTCCATATGCGACTCAAAATACTGCGCCTGCTCCCAGTCCGAGCACCCATCATGGACGTCGGTCAACTGCACCGTCCCGCCTACCCAGGTATTCAGCTGTTTCTATTGTTTACGACACATGTGACACGCTCACTCATACGAGAACACACTCGATTAATTTTTGTAACACAAAACCGGAACTTCAATAATATACATTTATATTTCAGATGACATAAACACCTAAACCATATGGTTATTATCATATTGATAGCAAGTTAAGTAATATTTAATTTAAGATTAATTTAACGAATGTAACAAATATGTGTAGTCGAAGCGAAAGGTGTCAACTTTGCCGCTTTAATTAGTTCAGTATTTGTGTCTGGTATCTGGGGCTACAACTAAAATTGATTTGGCAACACGAACTGTCTTTAACAATCTATGTAATCATATAAATTGTGAACAATATTACAAAAATAATCGAACGAAAACTTTTATGACCATTAAAAGAAACGTTAGGCGTATAAAGATTATTGTATAAAGCTTTCCTCATCACTACTTTATTATTGTAAATAAAGACAAAACTACCTGAGGGTCGTTGGGTCGATTGTATACGGTTTTTAGGGAGCGAGTAATATCCATCCCGCATCGCGTCTGGCGCAACAAGTGTCTTGCCGCTTCCAATACACTACACATTTTCAAACTTTAACATAATACAGACTTACGTAGGTATCTACGTCTTTTATTTAAAATGTATTAGTTTTTTTCTACGGCCTAAGAAATATCATATATTTTATTTGCATTCGTTACAAGCTCCACTTCTTAAAATCAGCTAATATGTTTAGACAACGCCCAGATCTAATTTAAGTTGTACAGTCATTAAAGTTTGACTAATTCACGTTCAAACGACAATGACAAAGGCAAGTGAGCGATAAATTCTCTTTGTCAATATAATAAATACACCGATAAAATACTTGCAAGTAGACTATCGGTAATGTGAAATTATCAGTAACTAAATATGTCTGTATATATAGAGGAGCAATGATAAGTGTATCGTAGGGTTAAATTGTAATAATCTTCCTATTAATATGTCTTATAAAGTACTATCAAAACCTAGACATTGCGAGAGAATACCACATCTATTTGGGTGTTATTTTGTTTGTGTGAATGACCGGCATATGGTGGCCCACGAGGTGGAAGGAATTTTCATAGTTTAAACAGTCGTTGGGCAGTTCAGAAATGATTTGGCCCAAATATTCTCGACGGCCAGTCTTCTGTCTCGCTCATTCTCACCGTACACGAATAGGACAACAGTCTCGAATACAGAAGAATCTATTTGCGTCCGGCGCACTCGCAAATTTGTCTAGTCCACATATAAAAATTACTTTACTAAATTGCATGATGGAAATTTTACTCTTCCAACAAATACCAACATAAAACAAAAAAATCCTTCTATACAGGTTCTTAATGTTGGGTTATATATTTAATTACTTATTGGGTTTATATAATAAAAAAGTAAATGTGTGTTGGTATATTAATTATGTAAGCTATCACTTCCGGTGCTTTGCCGTGCATATAATTTCGTTGCAGTGGTACTGTCGCCCGCGGTCTCGCTTGTTGCATCGCGGCCGTTGACACTATCCGCCGATATATCACTACTATAAACCGCTATCGGTATTTATAAATACAATCGTCTAGGCTTCGATTATTTGTATGATTTTGTATTTAATGTCCGCCTATTCGGAAAAGTACCTATAACAGCATTTTTTATTTCAAAAATATTGTAATAACTCAGCGGAAATACTTTTTTATGTTTTTTTTTTTTTGGAAAATTACATTACAGTTCAATGAGTATAACAGAGCTAAAAGCATTCAATCCTTTAATACCAGGAAGTGCTGTTTGATTCCTAATTAATTGATTCTATGAATAGACAAATTATAAAGAGAAAGTTATTTATATATAAAAGCAATTTCAAATCGGTGCGAATTATTTCTTTTTTTTATTCGGGTAAAACATTATTTTATGAGCCTAGCATCGACTAAAATGTGGATATACAAAACTTTATATAAAACTTGATATGAACGAACAATGGGAAAAAAACGGCAAGCGAACGAGTACACCGATAAGATAGGTACGTTGGAGAGCTTTCACGATAACACTGTAAAACTCATGTTTTTGCCACCAGCGCTATTTTGTAAATACAATTTTCGGAAATCTTTTAAAATTCAAAAAGCCATTAGGTACTATCATTTTTTGAATATTACACATTCTTACTTTTACGCGCTTTACTTTTTGGTTCAAAACTAAATATAAAAGCAATAACAAATTAAATTGAAAACAAACAATCTGCATTAAAACCATTATGGAATTCAATTACCATATAATTAAAATGTAAAACATGAGAAAGATAAACTGTTTCAAATGTTTCGCAAATATAATGATTATTATAGTGAAAATTTGAAATTGAATCATGTAATTTATAAGGTAAAAACTACTATGTTAATATACAACTTCTGAGATCCGGATATTACTTTACATAAAAAGGAGTACACAAATTGTTTGATCGCCCTCCAAACAATACATCATGTTTTTGAATTATTTTTGCGAACTTTAGATGAGTTACATTTAAAACAATGTTATATATAAAAATAAAATTCGGCTAATTGATCGATTTAGATTTAAAGCTTTAAACTTTGTGACAGACGAGAGGTTTCCGGATTACGTTGTTGGGCTTAACCTTCCACAAGTGAACAGGAAGTTAATTACTCTTGTTGTTTGGCTTGTGGGCGCATTGTCTATAGCAATAGAATGGGGATCGCATCTGCATCCTATACGTATTGTCCACAACGATGCAATTAATGCTTCCGGAAACACTTGCAGAATGTTGGCTGTATCTATTTGTCACACAAATATTTATTTAGAAAGAAAAAAACACGTCAACCAACCTACAGCCGTATGATTATTGAAACATCACATCAAATAATTAAAATTTTACTTGTAATGTGCATTTTGGCGTGTTTATGTTATGAGCATATATTTATTAAAAACTAGCTTTCGCCCGCGACTCCGTTCCCGCGGAAGTAAAAAAAAGGAAACGGGATAAAAAGTATCCTATGTCTGTATCCTGGTTCTCAACTACATACCCATGAATTTTCAGCCAAATCGGTTCAGCCGTTCTTGAGTTATAAATAGTGTAACTAACACGACTTTATTTTATATATATAGATAGAAGATAGATATAAAAAGACTATACGAATTTTTGATATGTCAAAAACGTAAAAATTATCAAATATTGAATTTAGTAAATATTGCAACTATTAATTTCATAACAACGATATGAAATGCGTTAATGATTTCATGGCTAATTATTCGTTGGCTATACTCGATAAGGATTAAACAAGCGCTCGTTGCCAGTTTGTGTAGCGCATGGCCCAGACCGTAAAAAAAGTCGAATGAAAGATGGCTTCCTGCGCTTACTCGGTCGCACCACATCGAACGGCTGTCCTGACTTTTACGTTATGATAACTCTACACGAGGGCAGAACAGTATGACAGAACAGTAGTTTTGAAAGTAAATTTGCGCTTACACAATTGCAGCACTGCACTATCATATTGCTCTATTTCACTCTTCTGACTTCGTGTGAAGTTGAGATTAGTGCCGCACTTCAATATGACATATTAAATATTCGTCACTGACACTTTCATATTCTCCAAATCTTCAACAAACAACATATCATACTTTTACATTGACGACAGATGAATTTCCTTATGGATTCGATAGTGCATTTGTAGAATATACTGTATTTCTCGTATATAAGAAACGATTTAAAACTAAACTAAAACATATTGTTATTTCAGTTACTTAAAGAAGAATGTTAGGGATGAAAATATGTTTTTGCATAAGTGTATCGACAATGTAAATTGTATCCGAAACTTGTATCATGACAAATACTTGCTACATTAACAGCTTTCCCTCTGCTACTCTTGTATGTATGCTTATATTTCATACATATAGATAAGTGTTCGACAGTTCGTCTGTCTACAGCTTACGTTGCAGACTTTCTCCGTCATTATCGTCACTGGTTACGTAGTTTATTTCGGCAAGTAAACGAAGAAGCTCCAAAACGAAACTTGATTCATCACTATTTATTGCTTAAAATTTCTTACTTAACAACTTTACTGTTTTAAGTATTATATATACAAATTACGTTGTAGAGTTGTATTACACGTAATCAAAGGTAATACAAAGTTAATGAATTCATATATCAATGATTGATATTTTATTAATATGAAATATATAATTTTTCATATTGATTCAACGCAGTAAATTTTAATAATATTTGGACTTGGCTTTTTGAATTGGAACACAATATCCTTGACCTATTTTACAATCGATAGAACACATTGATAATATCAAAACACAATTGATAATGTAATATCAGTCAAATAACTTTAATCATTAATACGTATTATACAAACAAAACACCACAGACTTGAAACGGAATATTTCACTAGAAGGTAACGTCTAACTCAATAAGCGATCTTATTCCTTATCTTAGGAATTTTTAAATAAAATTCTTGATCTATTTGGTTTGAATTTAACTCATCTAAAGATAGGAATCGAAACAGATTACCTACAATAGGCGTTCAAATCATTTTAGTTTTCCATTTTTTAAATAGATTAAAATATTTTTCAGATTGATTTTACGGGGCGAATATTAATTAAGGCGGCAACTAGAGAATTAAACAAACTTTTCGAACGTTATTAATCGAGATGCCCATTCACGTTGCACGAGAACGGGCGCATTCCGGGAATGTGAATCTAATATTAAAATTAAAGCTACAGGCGAGCCGAATGCAGCGATAGTCGGATCCCTGCACGCCTCGACTCCCGACTCCCCCATCCCACCGCCTATCATCCCTAACTTATCAAAATTTCACATAAAAAACTACTTTACATAAAATACAAGACACCGAGAAATGAGTTCTTAGTATTTCAAATACTTTTGTATTCGCACTGCGTATAAGATCAAGTTCTATTGTTTTAACAATAGACTATTCTGCGTTTTGTAATGTGAGAAATTTTAAGGCATGTCAAATATAAAAAAAATATTTCAAAATAAAATAATCAATGGACTAGATTTGTCAGTACACGCGATAATTACTAAGTTTGTTACATTAGTTAATATCTACTACATAATACCTACATATTAAATATAACTAGAACACATTACCATGTCACGTTTTCGCATAATTGCTTCAAATTTAAACCTAATTAGCATTGCATAGAGATGAAAATTAAATATCAAGTCATTGTTGAAACATTTCTCAGTTAAGAATCGATGTAGAAACGCGTAGTGGACAATAAACTGTTGTTCTTTTTAGTACGTGTTAGTCATACTTATATTAATACATTTATCAGTGTTATAATTATTTCATAATAGCTGTCGCCCGCGACTCCATCCACGTGGTATTTTAAAAAAAGCTTAATGAGTAGCCTGTGTTCCTTTAGACTACGTTCTAGATCTGTGCCAAATTACATCAAGATCCGTTCAGCCGGTCCTGAGATACCTTTAAAGAAACATCCATCTATCCATCCATACATCTAAACATTCGCATTTATAATATTAGTAAGATCCAGTGACACCGAGCAAAGAATACGAAATTGTAATAAACAAGACATTTAATAAATACAGTAAATAATGCTCATTTAATCAAATTTTCTAACAAGAAAAAAAAAAGATTTTTGTATTTTTTAAGAACTTTAAAAACCCGAATGTCATCTGTTTATGAAGGAAGCCTTTTTATGTTGAATTTCATGTCGTATTAAAAAAAAATCTACGTCCGCGATGTGAAACGTTAAAAAATAATTGTGCATGTAAAATAAAAATGATAAAACGTAACTTGTTCTAACATGTTTCATATTATTTAGGAACAAGACTTAATGGTTGCACAGACAATAAAGTGGTCGAGGTCTCCTTGCACCCGGCAAATTATTATAATTACCATTAATACAAAGCGTTAGTGACTTCCGAGCGGACCTCTAGCAGACGTACACGCTCGTAACTTAATTGTAATTCTAACTAATAAAAAATCATTATAATAAATATAAATAATATAAAATTATGATAGTGTTGCATGTAAAATTAATAAAATAAATTGTAAGACTGTTTCTACGATGCATTCACAAACTGTGAAATATTTACAAGTTTAGTAAAAGATTATGTCCTGTTGTTATTTAAAATACTATATTAATTTGCAGTCATATTACGAGTATGTTAGACTACACATTTGAAATGGTATTCCATTAAAAACTGAAAGATAAAATCTTTATTAATGCATGTGAAAGGCGGTAGAAGTAGTGATATCAGTCGTTGTGTAATGTGTATTCAATATAAAAAAACGTAATAGGAATATCAAAACACATATCGCGAATCTTTTTTACACAGTTCTTAATTGGTTTCGAATGTACATTGGCCTGATGAACTCGGGTCATCAAATTGGAAATCAACGTCAATTCTGTGGCTACTCAAATGGCTCCGTTACACTTGAACTCGGGACCATTATTTGTCTAGAGACGAGAGTAAGCCTGCAAGCCAATTTAGACTTAAATGGAATCGACATAAAGCATAATAAACACGACCGGTCCATTGATTTAGTTGGCCGAGATAGCTTGTCGCCTTCCGTTGCAAATTTGCCTAAATGAAGACTAATTTGCAGGAGATTGAGCACTATATCTCTAAGGATTTTATACCTTAATACGAAAACAAAATACGATAGCTAGGAAAAAAATATTTTTAATTTTTTTGAATTAGTGCTTATATTTTTTTTGCTGGATTATAATAAAATTTAAAGTATACTATATTCTGTATGTTAATTAAATGGACGAACAGTACCATGAACGCGCCTATCCATTGTTTAAATAAACTTACACACCATAAATACATAGTGGAGCATTGTTCGTATTACCTTCGAAGCGGGGATAAATATGTAAACATAGTATCCTAGTATTTATATGTACATATACACACACTAGTCGAAATAATCTCAATTAATCTTAAATTGTTCAGCGAAATACTCCAGTTCACTATTAAAACCAATTCAACATTTGCATAGATTGATTTTATAAAACAAATTGTATTTATTCGCGTGTCACAGGGAATTTGTACACTAGTGCGTCCCTGAGTGTAGCGCCCTTGCTCTAATTATCGTTAGACGACCTATTGCTGTTTTATTACTACTTTTATAGAAGAATCTAAAAAAGAGTAAAAACTAAGGAGCCCAATTAACCTTGCAACACTCCAGGGAAAAATATGAATTGAGAAACATTTCTCATTTTAAAATCGGTCGGTCGTTTACGCTACAGTCAACATATTAAGATACCCTTGAAAAACAATATATTCTGTCAGTCGAACAAGTCTGAAGTATCAGTCGTGAAGCAGCAATATCGCGGTCATCAGTCGTAAGGCCGTAAAAGGCGAACGCAACTTGGTATGTAGTTGCAAAACAAAGCTGCGCAGACCCAATTCTGAGTCATCGGTCGAGTTGCGTATACGATACAAGTACGACACTTTTAAGCTTTGACCAGCGTACTGAATGAACTATCTTTATATACATATTTTAGTAATCAACGAAAAGCATATTAGAAAACGGAAACGAACTATGAAATGTCTAAAATAATTGTACTTGTTTGTTGTTTTTTTATTACTTTATACATTTCTAACTGTCGGGGAATAGTAGCCACCAAAGTCGACACCCAATTGGCTTCGGTCGGCTTGTCTGTGTGTTTATTTTTTTTGGCGTGGCGTATGTGAGAGCGGACGTGTCATCTGCATATTCTTTTTGTGGCCGCGTCTCACTCCTTGAGTTCACTACACCAATTGAAAACCGAACTTCATATGGTGTCTATTATAAACGAATTACATCGAATTTATATATAATATAGTAACTAGTTGGCCGGGACTACGTCTGCGTGCTATTAAAAATCTTCTGTGTGTCGATGTTCTAGACTGGAAACCTATCTCTGTTCCAAATTTCATGGAGATCTATTCAGCCGTTCTAAAGTTGCGTAGTAACAGTATTTTATGTATTAGATTAGTCGTAAGATTATATATATAGAATGTAACATACAATTTTAACATGTCACGTATGTTATTATAACTAATTAAAAGATATAAAATGACCTTAAAACGCTTTTTAATAAAACTGAAAGTTTAATATTGTATTATTTTTTTATTTGTTGTCATACCGAGTTAAAATCACAGACTGACCCAATTCAGATGAGCTCCAAACAAAACACAGACCTTCATTGAATGTTACAGTTAATTTTAATTGCATTGCTTTTGATTTATTTTCTCAGAAAATACGTTGTTTTTTACCATCACATCGATGATTTGCGATCCGAAATAACGTAGGTATATGACATCTAACTGGATGCAAGAAAATATATAAATTTTGAAAATTAATTTCCTTAAAATATGTGTATCTAAATTCTTATACATTACTTTTAAAGATTAACAATTTTATAATTACCAATAAAAATAAAAAAGTAAGATAAAAAAAAATAAAGTAAGATTTAAGAGATAACATAATGTATGAGAGAATATTCGGATTATTATAATATTTAGTACCGTCAGCTTCTACAGCACGAACGAAAATGTCTATCTCAATTTATCCCAAGAAAAAAAGAGAGATGATATGTTTATGGACGAGTGTTTCGGCAGTGGAAAACCACGGTTAATGAGTATATTTATATTTGGGGGGCACGGGAGGGGAAGACGTTTCTAACGACAGACAAGAAACAAGTTGTGAGTCAGCGGTCATGCATTGCTTATGAATAATGGACTCGATAACAGCTATCATACTCTTACAGAAAGGACCGAGCCTTATCAACAATACACAAATTGATGATACGTTTGACTTAACAAATATTTGAAATCTATTCAATTTTGACTAAAATAAGTTCTAAACGCTCGTTATCTATGAATCTATGTTTGTTTTATTTCATATGAATCTGTATTGTTCTACAATAATTTGCGTTAATTCCATAATTACGTTTTCCTAACTTCAAATATATGTAGAATGGAAAATATAGTTTCACATCTAAATCCTAAAATCAAAATATTAGAAGTCAACAGTGTAGCGTCACTTTATTTTACAACGTAGCCTCTGGCTCTAATTCAATCAGTGACCCGTATCCGTACTGCATCTCCGAGGACCACCGGGATACATCACACTAAATTACTCGCCATTATAACAATCCATATTACATCAAACGACTACGACGCAGTTGTACCGTGAAAACAGTTGAATGTTTTAAAATTTTATTCCTTATTTCTCTCTCTCTGAAGGTTGGTTTTATTAACTGCTTTTAAATTGTGTACAACACTTGGGGTAAATACGGATTTTTTCAAAAAAAATCATTATTCATAAATCATCTCAAATAACAAACAAAATTTTAAGCATCGATGCGCACATATCAAATTTTAATGCACTAAAATATTTATTTTTTGTCGACTTAAGTAGGAATTGACTTAATTTTTATCATCTTACTAATGGTATCTGCAGAACGGATCTCGATGAAATTTGATATATATGTAGAACATAATCTGAATGTACACATAGACTATTAAGACAGACAGACTTAGACAATCTTTTTTTTTAATATCGCGCAGACGGAGTCACGGGTGACAGTTTTAAGTAATAATATTATACAAAAAAACAATACGTAGTTTATTGATCATCATCATTATTACGCACATATACATGTACTACAAAACAATAGATGTACCGTATAACATATAATATATTACATTTAATTCATAACTTGATATCGCAAATCACTTCTTACATTACTTAACTCTTAATTAACTTAACTTTTGCTATTACAAACAAATTTGACTCAAGTAACTGTCGATAATATTCCAAGATTTAAGTTTCCACTCTATGAATATATGAATTTAAAAAAAATTGCCATTTCTCTTATTTTCAAAGTAAAAACAGAGATAACGATATATTTTGTCCAAGCGTGACGACATATTGAAACTCACGGCAAGAACTGTCGATACATGTATGAGTAATGAAGTGGAACACGACTTGATGGTCGATGTTCAAGGTAACATCTCGAAAATGTCGCTTTATTAAACTTACTTAAAGAGGTGATGAGTCAAGATTTGCATTTGTTGTTTCAACAGAATATACTGCAGACGATCTAACGTGGAGAAATTTAAAATTTATTAAATCTTAGCTTTTATTAGCTTCGCCTTTCTCCAACTTGTAGTCGGGGAATTGACTTAAAAAGATCTACGTACAAGTATCGAGGATTGGCTACAAAACATTTTTCTTTATTCTTTCGAGTGTTCTAATACGTGCCTTACGAATCTTAATAAAAATATGTATATTAATAAAATTACAATTACAGTGCAACAACTTAAAAAAAAAACAATACAATATACGCAAAAAGAGATATTTATCTATGAATTTAGATAATGTAGTGTAACATTTCTTATATTCTAATGTTTAAATTAATTTTCAGAAATTGGACATACTGGAAGGAGATCTACCTTCCTCGACTTCGACGTTGACCATAACCGGTGCGGAAGCGGTGCAGTTAGGTGCCAACTCACTGAGCCGTCTCGTTGACGCGCGATTTATTCAGATCTATGACTCCAAAGTTATCCTGATGAGAAAGTTCACTGGCGTCAAACTGACCATTACTAGTCTCATGCTCGACATCGACCGATGTGATGTACTACGCATCGAAGAAAACACCTTTAGCAGTATCAAAGGTAAATTTACTTTTGTTTACATTATATTGAATTTTCACTGCCGGAACACCAGTACAAAATAATATCATCTAGTTATCATTAAAAAAACAGATGTAACAATTGTTGTACTTGTGTTTAGGTAGTAAAACTAACTGTTGTACTGCACAGCGAGTTTTTTCTATTATTTTAAAAATAAAACAGCTAAAGCGATTTGGGTTATTGTAATTACGTTGCAACGTAAATATAAGGACTGTTACATCATTTATTAGACTGGTGAAATAATTTCATAATTATATTTTTATTTTAAATTATTAAAATTTGACGATTAAAAACACCACAGTTACTTTGATTGCAATAATAAAGTTGAACGGTCTCTCCTACAATACTATGCACCCGACTGATTAGTATGCTTAGCGAACCAGCGTGAATTGGGCGTAGATTTATTGTGTAATCTATAAGGAGCTCCGAAAGGAGTCCGCTTCCACTATCTACTTCCCTAACATTATCGTTACGACGCGTGAGCCGCTTGCGAAATGCCCTTTTGGCTTCATTGATATTAACAAAAACGTTGCTAATGCGAATATTTATGCAGTGCATTTCAAAATTATAATTAAATATTATTGTTTTTTTATTATAAGAGTTGAGGGATACTTAATAAATTGTGCTACTAATAAGCGTACAATTTCTTTTCGTTTGTATGTCACAAGATTAAAATATATGTAAGGCGACAGTAGAAACGTGTTATTGCGTACTCGCAGTCAACCGGTTTGCTCGGCGAGATGGCGAGCCTTAAATACAACCGGACGAACTCTATTATATCAGCCGTCTTCCAATCTCAACTGCAGGTCCCGTATTAATTTAATAGGTACTATCAAAAGGGTAAAATATATTATATTTTGAAATATAAAAAATTAAGAGTTCCAAATAAACTAGAAAGTTTATTTGGAAGTTTCTTAAAAATATGTTTTAAAATCTTTTTCCTAATCCTAGTAAGACTAAAATTTTTAGATTAATACATTTTTATTTAATTTATCCATTATTTGCCTAATGCCAAAGGCTGAAAGGCTGACTTAATATTGTTCTACACTAAACAGTGTAGTGGACAGTATATTAGGCAAGAGCAAATGCGCCTGTGTTTCTCCAACATGTGCATTAAAGCTGCGATGTGACGCACTTCAACAAAACAACCACTGAATGCAGCTTCGTCACTTACGCTTCCGTATTTAGAATATACACAGAGACATACATACTAACTCCCACAACCGTTTGTCACAGTGTCCTTAATGTAGATTTGGGGTAAATCTGCGCTAAGTAGCCAAGATTCTAAGTGAGGAAGTTGATATCTTAGACAGAAGCAATCGCTTGCTTTATTGATTAAGATAAGGTTTATAAAATACTAGCTTTTACCCGCGACTCCGTCCGCGCGGAATTAAAAAAAAGGAAACGGGATAAAAAGTATCCTATGTCCGTATCCTGGTTCTCAACTACATACCCATG
>JAOPJD010000025.1:815420-836542 GCA_026167825.1 Papilio polyxenes | reverse complement strand
ACGTTTAACTCTTCGATGAATCTCTTAAATATATATTCCATAACTTCAAATACAATTTTGTTCTGTTTAGAAATTTTAATAAATTCAGAAATAAGTTCCGAAGAGAAACTTGTTCTATGAGAAGTAGGTACTATAATTCTGGTCTCTACAGATTTCAATAACATCTTAAGTGTACTCATTAAGTCTTCAATTGACGCATTTTGAAATGAACAAGACTTTAAAAGCAGATAGAGGTGAACATCGAGAGTGTTATCTGGGTTTATAAGATTAATATCTAAGTATTTATCAAATGAAATTGCTTTATCAACGAATATTATTTTATATATCAATTGGTTTAAGACTTGAAAATTATCGGATATTGAATCATTAGCTCCACTTATTTTAGTAATAAGACCGAACTTATGACCCCATGATGAAGTTATAATTTTCCATGTGATTTCAGCAGATTTTTGATCATACGGAAACAAGTATGGGGTCAAAGCCAACACCGTCTCTTGATTAACTGGCATCGAATCTAAGGCGCAAAATTTCACTATAGCTTTCTCTGTAACATTTTTCCATTTCTTAGATTTCTTTGTTATAATATTAACGAATGTATTTGTTAAATCAATATCATTTAAAACTTCTCTCAGACATTCATTTGAAATATCTAAAGTAGCCAATACCACTTCGGAGCTATCATCATTCAGTCTATTCACAATAGATTCTTTTACAAAATCAGCATTTTCAACTTTCAAAGCTTGAAATTCTTTTGCAATATAATTAACTGCTTCTGTTCTTAATTCAGGGTTGACATGGTTTAAATTTTCAAAGAGGTATGCTCCACTAATTTTATGTGCAACTGCAGGTTTGAAGCCTAACAACTTTGACAATTGTGAGCGTCTCACAGTTGAAATCTCACTATCTGAACTCATAATACTTTTAACCACTTTGTCAAAACTCTCCGGATACTTGCGTTCAATATTCTTGAGGAAAATAGAATACCAGTTAAAAATGCTAGGATTCATGTCAACATCTTCATCAATTATTTCAATGTCACTTTCATCATCAACATTAGGGCGGGTATTCTGAGGTGGTTTGAAAGCAGTCAAAACACATCTGAAAAAAAAAAAATAGTTTTAGTTAGTGTGCAGATTTAACAAGTTTTCAATTTAGACATTCTTTTTTAAAATTACACAATGTTAGTACATTTACTTTGACGAGACTAATGTAAAATATTTGCTTAATTTCATGTCTATAATATTACAATTTTTTTTCACTAAATAACTAAAAAAGTAATTTATAAAATAAGCAGTGATTTCATGTTTTTCTATTGTCAAAAGCATCATATTTCTGTAAGATATAAGTTTAATTATGCTTTTTCTTATTGACAAAGGGATATTATTAAATTTCTAGTCTCACCTGATAATAGTTTCGGGATCCTGATCTTTTAAGTCCACTACATCTATTAATATTTCAGGTAGTTCAGAAAATCTTTTAAAATCCTCTATATCTTTTTGAATAGCTGGTAAAACTCTCAAAAGGAATGCTATCACAAGTGATTTTATATCATTCTTTTTCTTTGCCGACAAGAATTGTAAATGTTTACATAAGTTGCTCATAATGTTTCCTGACATGTTATTGAGCAATTCAGCGGAGAATTTTGTCAGATGTTTCTGGTATTTAAAAGTCATTACGATCAATAAAACACATTCATAAGTTAAATTATCATCAGTAGATAGTAAACACTCTAAGATCTCATATAGAGTTTTACGTTTCAATGTAGAGTTCATACAAATGAAGCCATATATAGTGTATGAAGCAGCTCGGAAATCTTGTACAGTTGACTCGAAACCTTTCATTATAGTGCAAAATACAGCACTTAACTACAAAGAGTGGCAAAATTATTTTAACCAAAAGTTTCATGCCATGCATTGCTACTCCGAAGGCTTAACTTGTCCAAGAATTTGTAAGGTATTTTACAAAGAGAGCCTTTCCGTTTTCTAGCTCTTGCCACTTTGATTATTACTGGACATTGCTTTACGAAACCTTTTGGTGAAACAAAACATATTTTTTATTTATAAATATAAAATCTTCAGTCTGGCCAGGTACATAATGTCAAGTCTTACTATAGGGTCCGAGCCCAAGCCCCAAAATTACTTCGAATAGAAGAATTCTGAACATATAACTAACATCTAAATTACCATCTCTAAATCTAATGCTACACTGAGCTACTTGAGTCTAAATAAACTCCGTAACTCAAACTCATAATAAGCTCTCATTGTACCAATATTATTATTGAAATGCTGCAATCGTAGCTTACAACTTTGTTACCGAGTGTACATTGACAAAGCCTGTTGTGTGCTCTGTTAAGTGTAAATATAAAGCCTCCGTTGTGCTCGTCACACAACATGGCAGAAATGTGAGGCAGAGCAGTACTGTACGTGAGCCTAACACAAATGTTTGTGACAAGCGCAATCGTATCGTCATCGACAATTTTTTTTTTCAATGTGTAGCGAGCGTAAAATACACCAAAAATCTCATACTAATTTTGACATAATCGACGGATTAACGGCGCGGCGTGTGTGTTAGCTGTACAGCTATACTGCACTCCCTTACTGTTCCTCTTACTACCCTCATGTGAAACTAGCATTAGTGCATCGGTCACCCAATGCGGCACTCTCAAGGTGGTTTTAAGAAATAAGATTCAGTATAAACAAACAACGAAAACCAAGCAATGTAAACAAATGTAAAAATACTTAGAACGCACAAATGACATCATCATTTATGTTTACCCTTTAAAATGTGTACAATGTAAACGTAGTTTTATATGGAATTATGATGAGATATTAACCTACCTTAAGATACCTTATCCTAAGCAGTGGAAACTCAAACGGTTTAAGAATGCTTTGTCATATTCAGAGAGCCTTTGTAGCACAGCTCTTATAATGTTCAAATTTCTGTACGAATTCCCGGAATATGTACAAAGTTTAATTATTTATTGTTCAATTGACATACATATAGCTTTACCGAGAAATATTCAGACAACCTTCATACATTTCTATGTAAATAATTCATACCGAATTTATACTGAAAAATAGTATCTGAAATTAGAAAATAGTTGTATATTACTGAATAATTATATCGTAATAAATATATTAATTTAATTAATATTATTTGAGGAACTGAAATGGGAATAAATTTTTTAAAATCAACGCATCAGTTTTTCACATAAACTTATTAATTCTTTTATTAAAGTTTTCATTTCGTTTTTAAAAATAAAAATGGCAATATTTTAATGATTAAAAATAGAGAATCTATGAAGTTGAATTAATGATTGAAGCTTACATTATTGTTGAACGAAACAGAAACTGTGCATCTGTTAAATGTCGAAAGTTGTTTAATAATAGAATTCGAAGTTACATTTAACCATAATATAATTGTTAGTTATATATCTAAATTACTCCAGACGTATTTTAGAGGTATTAAAAACGGTATTAAGTGATAAAAAGTGAGAAAGTAGTCATAAATTTGTGTCACTTATGTGGTGAAAGCACAAAAATATGTGCAGCATAATATAGTTTATTGCAACGTTAACCTTTCTAAAATAGGCCACACACGTTAGGTTTTGCATGACAGCTTTGCTCTTATATGCATAAATTACAAACCCTAGCGTGTGTGACAAAACTGTACATTTACGTTTTGTGTACGATAAGACTGTAATCCTTGTCGGTTACCTGTACCTACGAGGTTATAACCTAACCTAACGTGTGTGGTATGCACTAATGAAATAAATCCTACAGTTTGTGATTGTGACGCATCCCTTTTGCATCCAATGTATTCGAGTTGAATCATTTCTTTAGCATGAGCGGATTTATAACGAATGAACATAACCAGAGAATTTTAACTTTCAACTGTTATATAGCGTAGGTTTCCACACTAATCGTAGGACGTATTGTTCTTTCTGTTTTTCCAAAGAGAATAAGACGACAATATATTTTACTACAGATGTTTCGGCAGTAGAAATTCAATACATCTCGGTACAACATGTTGGAATAAATAATTTAAAGATCTCTTAGGAAGACAGGTTTTATATATTGTTAGGACTGTTGAGGGTAGTCTCACAAAAGGTTTTATAAGGAAGCGTGCGCTGCTGCTCGAGGCAGTCTCTTTCCATCCGTCATTGCGTAACTTCTGACATTTTTGTTTTTTGCGTTCGATTCGAATTTATATTATTGCGAGGATTATTTAGAAGTAGAGTTAAATTCACTATTTCGCTGTTAGTTTATTTCTCTTAAAATACTTTTGCATCAAATATCTAACAATATATATATTTAATGCTACAATTAAGAACTTAAAGAACATACCTAGCTATGATTAATATTAACTATTCTTATTCTTAACGACTTTTACACATTTTAATATTTATTGGGGTTATTTCGGCCTTATTTCCGTATTATTTAAGAAATTAACACTAAAACATGTAGAATAATCATAAATCCTTCTAAATATAATAAACTAAGATTATACTTAGTTTTTCAACATTATTTTCCGACCCTTGCCTATTTTTTGCGGGAGCCTTTCGCGTCCATCTCCTTTCTTTCCACACATTCATACTTACACTACTTCAATTAACATTTCTTTATTTATTTAATTTAAATCTTTGTAGACAGGATAAAAAAACATGGCATCAAATAATTGTTTGTGTAGTTTTTTCATTCAAATATATCACGAGAAAGGAATATATAAAATAACATATTTTTTACAGTTTAATCATGAAAAGCGTGGTGTAATACTGAAATATATGCAAAATTTCAAAATATCGATATGATTTTATCGAATAAAATATTTATCGATATCGATACGGTTATGTGGAAAATCTATGTCTAACATTGGGCAAAGGCTGATGATAAATAACTTCGATTTCTGGATGATGAAGACAGGTGACTCAGTCATGAGGACACAAAGATTACACAACGATGTTTGAAACAAAAAAGTCACGGGCACTCGTTTTTACGACTTTATGATGTAATCTTTATTATTTCTAACGATGTTTTACAAGATATTTGTATCTGTGACCTTTTTAAACGAGTGCTACCTATAAATCTAATCGCGAAAATATTTATTTTAGAATATATGTACGTTTTAAACAGCGATAAAATCTGCATATAAACAGAATTATAAGACCCTTTAGTTGTAAAAAAAAGATTGTAACATTTACAACAAAACATGGCTTTAGCTTTCTTCTATAGAAACTCCTTTATAGCAATATACTGCTATCTCTGTTTTGTTCAAGATAATGAGAGGGATGATTATATGTTTTGCTCGAATTAAAGAATAACTATTAGGAATTAAGAATTTTAATTAGTCATTTGTTTAATAGAGTACGCCTTTAAGTTAAAACAGACGTAAAAGACTGTCAATTATTCATATATATTTTTTTTGTTTTTTTGTTTTTTTTTACAATTGTAATATTTCTAATTATTATAATGTAAAATATATTCTATCTTAACATCAACATATTAATAATTGATTTGAAAAGTATATTCTCAGTAGCAAAATGGTTTTTAAAAGGATGCCGGGTAAATTTATTTAAATAAAGATTCACTTCGAATGCCATTACTTTTAATTTATACTTAACCGAGTTTATTAATTAATAATTTTATACAATTAAGTCTACGTAAATGTATCTATTTGAAGATCCTAGTTACGCGCAGAACTTGGGAAACTATTCTACAAGTTTGTTACTTCTACAATCTCTTTTAGTTTGTAACATGCCTTGCTGATGGAATTAAACTTATACCTAATTAGTAAAGTCTTAATTCTATCACGTCTTTGAGACCTAAAGATATATCAGTGAAATCATTAATAAAATAAAAATTTTAATTCAATTATTTAAATTTAATTTTTTAAAGCATTAGATGTAGCCAATCACGATAAAACTATATTGAACAATAAGAATGTGACTGACTATAACTTTCAAAGTCGTTAAGTCGTCACTAAGGAATTATTTAAGTAGCTTAATGTGATAGTATTTAGAATAACTGCATTTAGTTTTAAATTGAAATTTAGAAAACACGAAGGAATTCGGCGAGCGTCGTGATCGGCGTGAACGATAAATCCATAGCGACGCACCGAATCTAAAATAACTTGAGACATGTTGTAATTAGCATAGCGGACAGACGCCTCAAGGGTAATCTTCTGATGATGATACAAATTCCTACATTATAAATATTTTTATAAATCTTGTAGACAAAAGATATGTTGTTGTTTTGGTTTTCTAAATGTACATATACACAAAGCGAAATGAAGACAAGTTATCTTCAATGATTAATATGAAGGAAGTATGTTATAGGTATAAGAAGTTAAAACGATGTAAATAGCAAGTTGCATGAAATATCGACAAATATGAGAGTAATTTTACTGATACATAGGTACGTAAAGAGATATATAAGCGTTTACTTGATAGAAGGTAAAAAAGGGGTCAACAATAGAACGCAGTCGCGTTATCGTTATCAGTTCGATAGCCTTGCTAAAATCAGTGTCGGTGCTCCGACGAGCTGTGAATGGCCAACACCTAGCTACATATCTGATAAGGGGGACGATAACGTGCCTGCGCGAAGTTGACTCACAACGGTGCAAGCTGTTGCCCACTGTGGAATTTACATTTAATGTTTTAATAACGTTAAAAAACACATTGATTGCACAAACAGGAATATTGTCAAGATCACGTATGTATATTTTCTGAATTTAAGTGCCAACCATTTTTTGGGGTTTCAAACGACTTTAAGCGCGATCGTTAGTTACTTAGAAAGGGGTGAAATTATGTTAGGCTCTAGTATTGTCATTATACGAAATAGTTATCGCGTCTTTTACGTTGTTTGTAAAATATCGTATTTAAATGAATCCTATATTCCTTGAATCCAATATCCGTGTATTAAATAAGAGCGTACCATCTTCCTACTACATCATCACTTTAAATAATTTGAAATCGTGTTTAAGCGCAACTTTATCCAAAAAATAAATAAACGACAATGTTTTTGTTACAGAACAGACGTGATACAATGGTGACATGAAGTGTTCGCAGCAGTAGTATGCGTGGTCCAGCGCTGTGGGTAACGTACGCGCTTCCAGCGCTGGTCGCGCTGCTGGCATGCAGCACAGCTCAGCCTGCGCCAACGCTTTGCGATGACGACGCCTGTCGCTGCGACCCTTTCACGCGGCTCATATGCAACTGTACTCGCGATTATGACGTAAGGATGCCGCTAAATTTATAGTCAGGATAATACCTTTAAAAAAGGATTACACGAACTAGAAACGTAGGTACTAATATGTGTTAACGGCATGACTGATTTTTTTTTTTTTTTTAGTCTAAAATTAAGCAAGTTCAGTTGAAGTAATCTAAACAAATGAACGTCACACCGCATATTGGAATATCTTTCATTCTAAAATGTAATTACTGGTTGTTGCAACCTCAATAAATTGTCCCAATTTTGGTATAAAAGTGACATCAATTTTTTTTTCTTTTTACTAAAAAAAAAACAACAGCGTATTACAAAATTTAATATCCTCCAATAGCAGGTTTTCACATTAAGAAAGTTCACATTTGTTCTGTCCGCTAAACTAAGTTACGAAACCCTCCGACTAAGAATACCGCAACAGTCTTTGAACTAAGTTACTCTCTGATATTTAAAGTAACCGCAGTCAGATTCTCACAATGCCACTTCTATTAGTAGTGTGAAGGTCTTTGGATGTCCATTTAACAAATGTCGACAATTTTATATCCGGTGACGTGTGTTTATTTCAGGAGGTGACGCTGCGACCGGACGGGCCGTACCGCGTGCCTTCCACAGCGTCCGGCATCGTGATCGACGGCTGCAGCAGAGTTCACTTCCTCTCGGACACGATACGTGGCCTCATCCATCTCCGCAATGTGGAGATCAGGAATGTCGCTCACGTGGTTATTAATGAGCGTGCCCTCGCATGGTCACCGTTTTCGCGTGATAGTGAACTGAACCCTGGACTTCGCATAGCTATCCATAACAGCACCGTCAATGAGATTGGCTCGCACGCGGTACAAGGTCGGGTCGACGACATTACGATAACGAACAGTCGCATCAGTAACCTAAAGCCCTTCGCTTTTTCTAGTCTATTAGGAGTCAAAAACATAGAATTAAGTAATAACATATTTGATAACATCGAAATACAAGCGTTCAAAAAGTTCTCAACGTTAAATTTTGTACTGCGAGGCGGTGAGATCGGATTCATTCCAAGCAGATTCCTATCGGATGTGGAAGTCACCAATTTGTTCCGAGTAGAGGGCGTTACCATCGAACACTTGTCGAGTTTGGCTTACCTCGTTCATTCACCAAAGAGAGTCCTCATTGAAAGCAACAAAATTGATACCATGGACGGTGATGGGTTTCATTTAGTATCTCAGGGGCCAATTACTTTTAGAAATAATTCAGTGAAAACTTTAAAAAAGGGTGCATTGTTCGGGTTTAGTGTGGATTTGGACGTGCTGTCCACATTCGGTCGGCAAGAGTTGTTGTTAGATAATAATACAGTGACGGACTTGATGCCATCGTCACTTTTATTTAATCGGTCCAGTTTGACTTTACGTGTTGACGGTTTGAACATTAATGTGTCGTGTAGTTGCGCGTTGGCGGAGCAGTGGCGCGACATGCTCAAGGAGCAGGGGGGCATAATCAGCTGCTGGTACGAACTGGAGAATCATTTCATATCGTTACCGACTTACGTGAACAGCAGATGCGGAGCGTTCAAACAGAACTTTTGGATATATGTCGTCGTGGGTGTGATATTAGTTGTAATCGCGGCGGGCATTGCGATATTTTTTATTGTGAAGCACGAGAACGAAAAGAAGAAAAAGTTACAGATAGTAATGCCCGACGGTAAGACGTACAGGGAGACGGAGTTCCATATAGTGGTAGAGAGAGCTGAGCTCCTTACCACAGACCTATGACCAAGAAACATGTGCATAGCATAGAAAGTCATCTGAGATTCCAGTTTCTCTTCTACCTCAACGTACCGTCAGAGAGAAATGTGCCACGTTTAGTAAATATGTTGATCAGTATTATAGAAGCGAGGAACAATCTTTTTAGGTATCGCTTGTTTATTTATATTGCGGGAAACATTGTTTTAATAAAATAAATAGTACAAAATGTTATAATCAATGTTTTGTTTTTGTTTAGTTTACTTTAATTCATTACCTTTTCTATTGCTAAAGCGAATGTAATTGCTGTTGTTAATTGAAAATCTTATCCGTATTAAATATAAATCGACAAAACAATTTATTTTATGGCAAGAATAATAAACAAGTTATTACTACGTTTCTTTATACGCTAGCGACTGCATTCGCGCACGCCCTAAAATTAAACTAATTCCTAAAGCGAATGTTATTCTACCTTAGTATATTTATTAAGACTGACTAACTAATTGGCTGAATAAATGATTTGCTATAAGTGTGTAGTGATATTTATGTTTGTACAATTTATATAAATAACAAAAAATTAAGTGAACTTATGCGAACTAACTATACATCAATTGGATATTACACATAAATACGTTTTAATATAAAGCTTAGCGAATGTTAAAATAAAATCTAGAACTGTAACTGAAATAACACAACATCCTTTTTGAAACTACCAAAAGATTTCTTGATCAGTTTGCGTACTTTTTATTGCATATCGTTATTATGTATTTCCAACAATTGCAGCAAATTTTGGTTAAGTTATGCGTCCAATAATTTTTAATATACGCTTGCGTTGTTTGTTGTAAATGTACAATAACAATATAAAATAAAAGAAATAATATAATAAAATACATTCAAGTCCCCGTCAGAATTACAAAGAAAAAATTATGTTTACTAAAATGTAAGTTTCTTCGAAAGTATAGCTACTTAATATCTTAACATAGATAGCGCTAGCAGCTTTGTGATGTATTAATTATTTTGAGACAAAAATAAATCTATATAAAGGTCTTGTGGTCATCATACCTAATACTAGATGGCGCTTCCAAGATGTAACAATTTATAGATCACGCTGATGAATTTCGAGTCCGTAAACGGAGCGAGTAAAAGCTCACATTGGGCTTACAACTCGATAACCGTAGACGTCCTTATAATCCTGTGAGATTGTAAACTTACCGCGCCAGTTTCTGTCCATCAAGAACTTGATGTATGGTCGGGAGGGAGGCGAGATCCAAGCCTCGGGCGATGAATGTCATCTCCGTGTGGTCTAGAGGAGGCTCGCCCTCGCGCGCCGTGCCCCACGTCGTCAGATACTGGATATCAGCCAGCGTCTCTATTCAATGTATATTTAGGTTAATCATAAAGATTCCTTCAAGGACAGTGAGAGGGACGACAGACTGGTTTTGAACGAGTGTTTCGGCGATAGAAACCTACCTAACCAAAAATTCAACCAATAATGTTGAAACTTATCTAGCTAGATATTTGTACATTCAATATGTATAAAAGAAACTTGGCAACTTTATATTCCGAGGTTGTATATTACTTTGTATACAATAACAAAGATACACCTGCACAAATATATTCCGATCACGATCTTCATAACGCAGCTGCATTACATAAAGGAAGCGCAGGGGAAATAGATTCTATGCTCCTATATACGGTATACATATACTATGTATTTAAGAGACGTCTAGGAAAACAATAGTAAGATGATCTTAACATACAATAGTTGAACATTTCATCTATTCAATTGATAAAATGGTTGGAGCGTTTTTAAAGGGACTTTTAGTGGAAGGTATCAGATGTATACTGCATGTAATAAAATATGCCACTTACTGAGAGACGTATTGGGCAGTTCCAAGTCAGGTGCGAGGAGACGGGAGGCGCAGGCGGCGCCGGCGTACACCAGCTCCATCTCCAGCAGCGACAGACCATTGCGCTGTGTGGTGAAGGGCGCGTCCTCGTACCCCACACACAGGCAGCGGAAACCGAAGTGGCAATCCGGACCACTGCACAACATACGCTACTTGTGTTACATGTTCACAGAATTAATACGTTCAATTCTACTGACGAGAGGAATCGACAGGAAGAAGCCCACCCACGTCAAGTTATCATGACAAATTGCAAATCTTCACGCAGAGAGAAAATGTTAAATGGAAAGTATCGATACAATGGGGTCCCTACCCTATCTAGAGGGTAAGGCAATAGAAATTATCGATAGAATGAGGTATCCGTCCTATCAAGACTTCCTTGTTATACCCTAAATCAATTTTCTTGTAATACTTACTTGTCAGTTTTGTAGTCACTAAGATAATCGGAGGCTGTCTCCAATGAGAATATTACTTCATTTCCAGGCACCAAAATAGCTTTCTGAGGATATTCGGAAGCTCTGTAAATAATACCAATAATTATAATTTTTGTATGAAATGCTCCTTGAATTAGACATCCGTCTATAACATCGAAGAGGCCGGCAATATTCAGTCGCAATAACCGATGTTAGTTTATAATCTAACTTACACGTTAGCAAGTCGCGGCGTCACACTCAAGTAAACTTTGTTATGATGTGTGCAGTTGTTATCCAAATCTTCCTCTTCATTGAAATTATCTTGTTCCCCTTCCTCCGCAGACAACAGAATGCGCCGCTAAAATAATAATTACATATCAGAATATATACTAAAGCTTATATGTTTCTTATATAAATACTAAAAATATTAACGGAATATAAAAAAATTAAAAAGATAAGACTCCGTCCGCACGGAATCAAAAAAAAATCTCAATAAGTAGCCCATGTGTTCTTCCGGACTACGATCTACATATATGACAAATTTCATCAAGATCCGTTCTGAAGATACTCTCAAACCAACATCCATCCATCTAAAATAATCCCATTAATAATATTAGTAAGATACTCGTATTGTTAAAAAAACAGAATAAAAGAAGAATAATAGAAGTTTAAGAATCTTGTTACCGTAAAACATATTTTTATGTTCTTTGTTGGTTTCAACTGTTCGGGAATAATAAAATTGTTAAATGCCAAGTTAGATACGATATACTAAATCCTCATTCCTCATTTATAAAAAATGTTAATGTTTTAACCGGTTAAAATAAATATTTTTTGTATTTAGAAAGTCATTGATAAAAACGTTAATAGATATAATATTTTTTTGAAGAAAAGATTAATTTAAATTCAATGTAAATTATCTAATACTAATTAAAAAAGTACTAACATAACATTGCCATTGTCGTAATACAAAAATAGTAATTTACTACAATATAAAAGAGTTAGAAAAATAATATGTCATACAACTATATCTATACTATGTGTAAATCTGCAGTTACTATGTACAAGTTCTACTTATGATATGTATGAGGTAACAACTACTATATCACATATTTGTTACCTAAGATATTATTTAATATTACCTCCGTTACCTGTATAGTTGGTTCTTTATTATTCCACTGTAACTTTATATAATTTATATATTTTACGGTGTATATATTTATTAAACCTAAAACCTTTTCCAACTTTAAGTTCAGATATTGTTTGAAAAAATATAAAAAAAAACTTTTTAAATTTAATGATATTTTCAGATTTTTAAATCATTAGAGAGATAAACCACGCAAAGTGGAGATTCGTATTGGCCAAGACTCACTTTGCGTTTATAATTAACTAGAAATATGTATTTATACAAAAATATAGAATGATTTAATGAATAAATGGACGATTTTCTACCTTGTATACCTTACGGAAGGGCGACTCTGAGATGAGAGGCTCTTTGACGGCCGTGCACTTGTTCGTGGGCGCACCGGCCGCCGCGTAGATCGTCAGCGTGTCCTCGGGCTGCGCGGTGATGCTGCGGGGGTCCATCTCTAACGCTATCCATGTCACGCTCTTTGGGAATAGTACTCTAGAAAAAAGTATAATATACACAAAATGGCGGTCAGAAGCGAATGGCTTTGTGAAAGAAGCTTATGTTATATGTTCGCTTAGTGGAAAAGCGGTCTAACCTCATATTGGTGACAGTGGACTGCTGGTAAGGGTGTTGGCTCTCGACCCAGGTGTAGTACTGTCCTGGTGGTGAGGCCGGCTCCTCGCTCGGCGTCTGCAGGTTTAGGGCGGCCACGTGCGGCAGCATCTTGTGGATCAGCTCCAACACCTTGACGTAACTCTGCACGGAAAAGAAAATAGTCAATAAATGGGTAATTTCAATCTTTTGGACGAATTATTTTGTGACAATAACGTAAACAATTTTTTAAATCGTGTAACCGCTCGCTAATTGATAAAATAATAAAATGATTGGATATTTTTCTCTGTGATGAAATTGAACTCAATGAAATGAACTCATTAATGATACAAAAAAGATTAAGAATGATTAAATAGGGTGGCGATATCCGCCTATATCATGTTGAGTATGACATTGGGATTGTTGTCGTACCTTAGGATCGTCCATGGTCTCTAGATGTGTGAGTACGTAGGGCAGCAGAGTGTTGACGGCGGGGCAGTCGCGCAGCGCGGGGAGGCTGCGCCGCATCTCCTCCGGCGTCAGCTCGGCCCGCAGCGCGGCCAGCAGCTCCGTGCTGCGCTCCATCACCAGCGCCCCAACGCGCACGGTCAGATTGCGCAGCGCCGATACTATCGCGTCGTTACTCTCAGACGCGTTTGGTAGCAACTTCGAAGATCTAACAGAAGAATTGTTATTATGGTCACTGATCAATGACGATCGAATATCGTACAAGTTTCTATAACATATATAATTAAGTACAGGAATCAAAGTAATCCATTGGAAAATAAAGTAGAGGAGAACGTGAAACCAGTAAAATTTCGAAAGAGGTAAGAATTAATCGACTTAAAGAAGACTTCTGTTTACACCACAGCAAGGATAGTTATATCAAATGACCATCTTTTCCTTCATATTTAAACTAACCCGTAATAGACAAGGCAAGGTAATTGTCCCCTCGCCAGCGTAGTTCCGTTGAAGCTGAGAGAGCTGGAGGCGAAGTAGAAGGTGGTGCCGTCGGGGCCCTTCACCGAAGGCAAACCGCAGTCGCCGTTCACAGTGCGCCCGCCTTGGTTGCACAGCCTCAGTGCATATTGGTACTCCTCCTACAGAAAACTCATTCTATTAGTGATTTCGTTTTAGCCGATATTTACAATCAAACACTACATCAGCACATATAATTTAAGGTTAGACGTCATGATTGTGAACCTAGATTTACGTACCCAAGCTTCATTTCATTTAAATCATGCAGAGATAACAATATATTCTTGCTTGAATGATTCGAAAATGAAATTCAACATTAACAGCGAAATTCTACAACTGTGGGACTTATAAAAATAACCTTCAATGCGACGGGTCGTTCAAACTTGATGGTGGCTATATCGTGTTGGCAATCGGCGGCAGTGAATGTGCCGTGAACAGACTCCACGCTCACCCAGCAGTGCGACGGCTTCGGGTCCTCCGACGTGTTGCGGAGTTGCTGCAGTTACATTGTTACATTCAGTATCGAATACATACTTTTTACATTAGATATAACAACCCACGCGACGAAAAGAGTTATATTTCTTTAGAGTTTATATAAGAGAGTACCGTTTACGTCGGAAAATACTTACGTCCTGCATCAGCTCAAGTGTATATTCATAGGAGCCACTGCCGCCGTACACGCAAGCTCCGACCAGCATAATGCCCGGCCGGTCTACTGTAAACGCGATGGAGTCGGGGCTCCCGTTGCCCGTGTTCCAGGCGCGGTTTTGATTCACACGAACAAATCGCGACGGAGTAGTGAGATGTTTCACGGCATTCGTATCCAGTTCGTCCTGGGTCGTGGAGGAATATAACTATTAGCTTATGACAAAAGAGCAAAGAATAAAGCTATTTAATATTAATGGTACTGGAGGTTAACGGATCTATAGACAATATATACCCGGGCATCATTGGCACACTGCGCCAATTCAGCGACTATCCGCACTAAAAATTTGCAGCAGTATTCGGCCAGACGCTGGTGGGCCGCGGCCTCGCCGTGGTCGTGCGGCTTGGGACACTGGCGCTGCGTCATCCGCTGCTTCACCGGTATCAGCACGATGTCCAACAGACGGGGCATTGCGTCCATCAAATGCCAGTCCATGTACGCCGGCTTCGGCTCACACCGATCTTGGCTCTATGTTACATAGAACAAGTATGTGAGGTACACCCTTGCACATTTCCTTGCAGAATACGCGTTAATGTTGGTACTTGCTAACAATTACAATAATAACTATTTACACAACATCGCCTGCGGAGATCGAGATTGAGCAACATTAAATTATTACTAAAGTCCATTGACTTTACGCAGTTCATCTAACGAAATGTCAAAGAAGATGAACTGCGTATAATCTTATCGAGTAGATCTGAAACTTAAAACACATACTTTTTGTTCTCTATTGTTAGCTCTGGGCGGCACAGGGGGAGGTTTCTTCGAGTTCGAGGCACGCGACGATGAACCAGCTTTACTCGGACCCTCCTTCGCCATCTGAGTAAAGAAGCAACGCCGCATCTGTTACTGGTAAATTTACTAGTGTGGGTGATTATCCAGTGATCCAGAAAAACCTATAGGATAGGTAAAACTTGTGCTAGATTCCTACGAGGGCAGAACAGTAAGATGGACCAAATAGACCATATTTTCCCCCGCAAACCTACTAAATGGCAATGCCTGTATCTTACCCTGCTATCAGGGCGTTCGACGCGGCGATTGTTGTCCTCGTGTAGAAAGCTCTGCGTCACACCCGCAATGTGTTGCAGCACATCCATCAAGCTGAAGGAACTGCACAGCGCCGCGCATATCGCCGACAGCTCCCTCACACTCGCCATAGGGACTTTTCCCTCCTATTTCAAAATTTATATACGTTTTAGATACAAGTATGACCGTTTGTTACATAACAACATATTCCAAAAAATAATAGTATACAATACCTTAACATAAATCAACTGAGAGCAAAGATGGTTCCACTTGAGTGTAGGCGTTGGGTAGAATGCGTGGAAGCAAGAGGTGACTGTCTCGTGAGCCTCCTTTAGCACAGAGTTCGTCAATTCCAAAGAGAACTGAACGTAACAAGCTCTGTAACCTCTCCTGCCTGATCGTCGCGGCAGCGTGGCGCAAACGGGAACCTGCTCCGACATTATTTGTCTAATAAAGTTGCGCACCTCGCCTATTGCCTCGAAATACGACATGAACTCATGTGAATTCCTCTTTTTACCATTGTTTGGATAAATTTCAGTTATGTAAGATCTTATAAGTCTCAGGCAGGATCTTATCACATACACCAATCTCTTTTGCTGCTTCATCGCGCTTAGTTTCTGATAGTTGATAGGGACTAATCCGTTTGTGGCATCAACCATCCCTTTGAATGTCTTCCAGCTCCACTCCATTAAGTTCATTAGGATTTTGAAGCAGCCGACGGTGACTTTACGAGATATATTCCTGGATAGAACAACTATCGGCTCATGTTTTTGGGATCGGCGGAGCGCTAAAGCTTCTGCATTTAGAACAGTGTATAGGAGACAAGGTATTTGTCCCGCGTTCACATCTGTGCCGTTGTTCGACATTTTAGAAGTCTTGAAATGGAAGCCGACTTCGTCGTTGATGACCACCGCTTGTCCCGAGGAGCCGCAGTCGGATGATGGTCCATTGACGCTGGCCCAAGCCACGTACCATCGATTAGCCTACAAGTACAAATACTTTTCTGTATCGACACGCAAGTCCCTATTTTGTAAAGAAACTTTACCGAAATAATCCTTGATAGGAGCAATTTACTTACAGATACAGATACAGGAGAATCAAATAAAACGGGGAAGCGATCCCTGGGCGCGCACTCGTAGACGATCTCCTCGCTCTCGGCCAGGAGCTCCCCGTCCCCCTCCTGCTCGCCGCCCTCCCTTCCAATGTCGAACAACTTGATCTTAGCCGTGTAATCGCCACGACCTCCGAACAAACCATAGCCGCCTGTGCAATAAATATATTATTAAATACTTTCAAATATAAATACGTAGTTAAAATGTTTGTTCAATAAATAAAAAATTAAATCGATGGGCTCAAATTCTATATCTAGTCTCCATTTCCACTTACATAGCATGCCCTATGTTATCTGACTAGTCTTACAGAGTACAACCAAATTCTTAGTATGCATTGAACAAATTTTTTTAATATACTAACCCAACAAAATATCTGTATCACACATGAAACGAATGGCCTCAATGGAGTGACCGGAGTACCCCCAACCACCGCCGTGACTGGCGAAGCGGTTGACCATCAGGAAGTCTTCCAGCACCGGCGCCGCGCCCATCGACATACTATCGGGTTTGTATTCCGTTATCGGGAGCCTGGGACAAACAGATTAAGTTCACAATAATAGAAGTTTGATCTATTGTCCTTTTTATTAGTTTTTTTTTTACCCAAGCCTATTAGTTACTTTTTAATATTTTTTTTTATTATTTTATCGTAAAACACTTACTTATTATCATGGGCATATGTAAGTGAGTCCAAACACCCCATGAGATGCAAAGCCGCATGCATCCTTGTCACTTGACAATCTGCCACGTTGGGTATAGCAAGGTCTTGGTTTAACACAGACATGTGGGCGAGTGCCAGGTTTTCCGGTGGTTTCTCATCAGTAGAACGGCACTGATCAAAAGTCGTCAGATCTTTGAAGTCCTCTAATCGCTTCATCATGCCGTAGTTAGGGAATTGCCTTTCATTTTCGGTGGTTGTGTCCGGATCGTTGTAGCAACGCTGCAGTTTGTTGGCATCGAAGGCGAGGATGTTGAAGCACTTCATGACTCTCATTTGTGGCTGGTAACACCACAGTACATCATAGAGAGGGTCTAGACAAGCGAGACTATTGACGAAATCAACTTGCTCTGATCCAGTCCAAGCATTACAAGAACCGTCCAGTTTATTTATGGTGATGCATTTGAATGCATGTTCCGGCTGATTGGGCAGGATCACTATAGGACAAGTATAAAGTAATGATTTAATCAACTTGGTACTAACTTATTAAGTAATGTGCCAATTAATTGAAGTAAAATTTAATCGTTTATTTTTTTAATGGCGCAATGGAATAATAATTTATTGATAATTCTTTGTTAAAGTCATAAGATGCTTTAAGTTTAGTTTACGACCGCCCAATACCAAAAAATTGCTATTCCTAATTATAAGGCGCTTTATTAAAAACTCATTCAGCTGATACACTAGGACAACTAGCTAAATACATACCAATGTTGTTGCCATTAGCAGTGATAGTTGAACTAAAGAGAGTATCAGTCTTGATGACGGACTGAGTGAGTTGTACGAAGGTCTGGTCACCAGAGGCGGAGACCCAGACCGCTTTGGAGGCGTCGCGGGGCCCGAAGCGGGAGACACGTCCTGGAGTCGCGTACCAAACTGCCGCGCGCTCCTGACGCACGGGCTCCTCGGGTTGTTGGCGCCCCAATGAACCTTTCTGTGTTGTACACATCACAACCGAGTTAATGCTAAGTTGACGAAAACAATCTTATACTCGTATTTATGTAGTTGCTGATGAAACTATAAAAATCGACATCTTATAGATATTACTTGAGTAAAAATGTAGCAACTCCTTGAGGTCGGTTTTAAGGGTAAAACAACGCATGCCCGTGACTAAGAGGGGTATACAGAGATTACATCTCTGAAAGTCTACATGCACCTTTGATGCGAGTCGTTGAAAATACTTACCTAGCTTTAAATAAAGCTACTTACCTTTAATCAATTTCACCAGAAGGAATTTTTGGTTAATCGATATATTAATAACGAACATTTATGATGATTTAGTTGCAGTGCGTAGGAGTAGGGGAGTGGAAGGATAAATAACTTGGAGTAAAAAGAGATATCAAAATCTTCAGAAATATGGTGTCAATATAAACGCATTATGACGTCAAATATATATACACTATTTTTACGATTTTTAAGTAAAAGCGATATTTCTTCTCTTTAAAGCCCTCATGCCGATAAATGACGTTATATACCTATGTATAAATAACATTTTTTAATATTTTAGTTTTCAAATGTTTGTCCAATATAATGTATATTGGACAAACATTTGTCTGTGATTTTTTTAATTACCATAAATAAAATTCAGGTAATATAAAGTAAAAATATTATCTTAAATATGTAGTCATTACTGTTACCTAACGATGATAAAATTAATAACAAATTGAAATTTAAAACAATCTTGTAAAAACAATACTGTCATCATGAGTCATTAATGAAAATGGCTAGGATCATAGCTAAGTGGAGTACGTAAGCGGGAAGTAGCTAAAACCAATAATTAGGTCTTTTGTAGAATATTTTTTCTATTTCGATTTGCATACTTTTATATATATGATTAGTATCGGCAATAACTAAAGCTTTATTTTGTTTTTGGTAATTAAAAATAATCGTTTATATTCACAATAGTAAGAATTAATAAATGGATATTGCATTATTATGATTATTATTGTCTCTACTACCATCCCTTCTTTCCTTTTCCTTGTTAGTTTCAATATTTCTTTAACCCCTTTCAGATTTTAATATGGGAATGTTTTTTAAAATACTTACCAAAACACAACATACACATACAGGCTAACTACAAATTATAAAAAGCTCATCAAAAGAATAAAAAAAAAAATAAAAAAAATTGTTTATTGTCACAAAAAAAATAGTACGAAAATTTTTTCACATTTAATTAATTTCCTCGTACCTTATTTTTTTAAATAGCAATAATTTTACATACATTATATAATATAAAAAAAAAAACATATAAGCAAAAAAAATTATGTAATTAGAGAATACAGGAACTTATGAGTATTAATATTTGGGTATTTATTTAACAAAAAAATAAAAAAATGTATTCAATTGAAAACATAAAAAATTAAAAAATGTATACAATTGTAAAAATAAAAAATTAAAATATAGCATATGTCTAATATCACATTACGTAGCAGTCTTATTTCTATCACACAAATGAAAGCTACCAAAATAATGTTTCCTATATGTGTTTGCTGCCTAATAAAATTTAAATATAGGAATTTTAAAATTATAACTGGCGTAGGATAGTTACAGTTGGATAGTGCATGGCTTTTATCTAGTGACAGGAAAAAATAGCTGCAGCATACAGCGATAGAGAACCGGAACCCAAGTTTAACAAATTTTGCTTCTTTTCGGCGTAAAGTTAAACAGATTGGTTCAGTACGGATAATTACATTAGGTTTTCTCTTAATGTCACACCGGTCACAATGAGTTCGTCTCGGTTCCGGTTCGGTTTCGCGGATGTGTCATATAGGCTTAATACTTCGACTAAGTGACTAGATATCGTGTGTGCATGCAGTTATAAATTGCATTAAAAGCCTTAATGTTGTAAACAAAAGATACATATTAAAGTAACTTCGGAAAATCATTTTATATTTGTATAACATACTAGTTGTCACCCGCGACATCGTGCGCGCGGAATAAAAAAAGGTAGTCAACCTAGGTAGACAATTTTGTATATTTGTGCTAAATTTCATCAACATCTGTCGAGCGCTTTCTGAGATACATTCAAACGAACATCCATACATCTAAACATTCCCATTCATAATATACGAGTAAGTAAGAAAGACATGGAATTTTTGATAATACACACACTTTCAACAAAAAAAAACAAAACTTTGGAATGAAATTTGTAATGTGACATGAATGTGTCGTGTCACCTGATGGCTGCCGAAGGTGTAGAGCTCGCCGTCGCGCGTGAGCACGGCGGTGTGGTTGCTGCCCGCGGCCACGGCGGAGGCTCGCAGCGACCGCACGCGCACTATGCGGTGGTGAGCCACCACGTCACCCGCCCCCAGCTGGCCCATCTGGTTAGACCCGAACGTCAGCACTTCACCTGCTCGTCGACGACAAACGTCGACCGCGTCGAAGAATTGCGTCACTCACCGACTTTATACCAATTTAATATAATATTAAATGAAAGACGACAAAGTTTGTCACCATTGTCGGAGAGCAGCACAGTGTGGTGCAAGCCGCAGGCGATGGCGACGATGCGATGTCCGCCCGGCACGGCGATGCGCGCCGGCGGCAGGCTGTTCACCTTCACCCCCGCATCCCTCTCGGTGTCGCCGCTCGGACCGGCGCCCCCCCCCCCCCCCCC
>JAOPJD010000025.1:799759-815320 GCA_026167825.1 Papilio polyxenes | reverse complement strand
CTCGGACCGGCGCCCCCCGCCCCCCCCACCCCCCCCGCACCCGACATCTCGTACATGAACAGTTTGTCCTCCCCCCTATCTGTTACAATAACATTTAATAGCAACAAGTTCAGCATTGCTGGATACCGGCTCCACCAGTGAATCACCACGACCACACAGAAGACACGTGTGTGTGGAAGTCACAGAATTCTAGTCATCTTCTCTTTCACATCATTTTAATAATGCAGAGGAGGGGATGGGCAGGAGGGGGACAAGACATACTGAGTCGAGTAAAAATGAGCGAACTATTACTTACCAGGCTTCGGTTCAGCTGGATCGCCTTCAATTTCTTCGTCTACATCAGAATTAGAGGGACGCGATATCTTCGTAACGCTGGCGCATTTACGACAAATGCCGCAAGTGGCGCAGCTGCTCTCGCCTTCGCCGCAACAGCATTTTCTGCAGTATCTAAAGTAAAACTTTTGTTACAACTCATGTCACCGTCAAATCGTGAACAACGCGATGATATTTGCTTGCGCGTCCATTGGCTGCCATTTCTGCGAAGCCAAAAAAATGTTGGCGAACACTAATGATAATGCAACTGCCAATGCAATGCCACCTTTATTGTTGGTTCATATCTAACTGGCGAATGCAGGCGCGATCGATCCGATCAAACCAGTTAAACTTACTTGATATCGCGAGTGAATAGCGAACGCCGCCAATTAAAAACTACGCCGACATTTAATAAAGCTTACTCTCCGGGTACGCGGGAGGCCATGGCGACACAGCGACACTTGTTGGCGAAGCCGGTACACTGGCGGCACAACGTGCACACGCGGCAGTAGTCTGTGAGGAAGGAGTGCTCTCCCGGACACACGCGCACCTCCTCCTTGTGATTGCGTCGCGGGTGGAACTCTGAGATAAGGTCGATCGTTAGTATTACGAGATTCAAAGTTTATTGCCGCTCGTGGATAGCAGCTAGCTACCGAGGGACCCGCTACATGTGCATGCGAAAGCGTGCAAACAGGCGTCGCCTTCTAAATCTTTTACATCCTACTCGTACTTGGTAATTGATTTATCAAAAGCAGATTGGGCTTGTACCCGATAAATATTTCATAATATTAACCAATTTTTTTTTAATTTTATTAGTGTAGACTTAAATAGACGCTCTTGTTACCAAAAATCCTCAAATACATAATTAGCAAATTTCACTTACTCTCTTTACCGTAGCCGAATTCCCTGCCGCATTGGCTCTTATTATTGATGCCGAAAGTGTAGACTTGACCGAAGTTAGTCAATGCAACGGCGTGCGCTTTGCCGAGTGCCACCTAAGATTTATGATATAAATTACATTGCGTCAATTTGTTACCGACCTCGCACACAATGGGATAAGGACTGGGAGAAGATGACGACGTTACCTGGATGACTCTCTCATGTTTGAGGCCTGTGACCAAGCCGGTGGCATCACAATGCTGCGTGTCCTTCCCGAACATGAATAAGAGGCCCTGGCGAGTTATCAGCGCGGTGGAGCCGTAGTTACATGCCGCGTACACGATGTGGTGACCTTCCACCTTGTACGGAAGATATTTATCAATTATATTCACTACCGCACTCATAGTCGGCTACTTAAACTTACATTTTTCTCTCGCTAACTAATTAACAATTAGCCGCTAGTATTCGCTTGGCTACACAAAAACAGATAGTGATGGCAAATTAGCGGAGTCATCGTATATATTTCGAGCGACACCAAATCGTTTATTAAATTTACAAAATGTTATAGTTAATTTAATTTATTTTACCTTAGTAATTTTCTTAGGGCGCGTAGGTTTTGGGTTGCGGCGATGTTTGCCGCTGTCGCCGTCTTCGCCGCGTCTGGCTATTCCCGTGAACAGAGCACTGCCATTGTCCAGCACAAGAATAGCGTGGACTCCCTCGTGCCCCACCGCAGTCTGCACAATACATTTCTTTGCATTTCTTTCTTATTTAATCTGTTATAAATGCTGTAACGCTCTCATCAGTGTGGGTAGCATTAATTTCGTAAGACCGAATTATTCACTTAATTTCTACTATGAAGTATTGAAAGATTATTGTGAAGATTCGTAAATAAAGTGTGTTGTGAAGTGATCAGTGTTGCATCCTTATGGCATACGTCCTTGTGACATTTCGTTTAAATAAAATCTTATTTCGTAGTAATATTATAATTGCAAATTTTAATGGATGGATGGATGTTTGTTAGATGATATCTCCAGGCGACATCTTGTACTGTTATAAAACTTACCTGAACAACTTTGCACTTCTTCACGTTCGGTTCATGCCTATTGAATAATGTCTCTTTCATGAGAGTCCATCGCCCGATGTGTGGGGACGCCATCTTGTAGCCCAGGCTTGTACCTTTACCAGTGTAGTACACCTAATGGCGAAACAATCAAATTAATGTATTTCTCATCAACTCCAGAACGATTCAACAAGTCTTTTCAACCGTTATGGAGTCAGGGGGTAACAAATATCAATATGAGAAGTAATATTGGCACTATCACTCGCCTTCCCCGTGGCAGTAGTCAGCAAGCCGAAGTCTTGGCCGGCGCAGATACCCTGCAGTGGATCACCATCGCTGTCGTCAAACTGCATCAGCACGGGCGTGTCAAAGTCGCCTGGTCTTCGTGACATGCCGTCGTCAAACGGAGGCCGCCCCAATGCCATCGTCCTTCGACGCAGCAGATGTACGTTCAAGTCTTTACGCGATGTCAGCACAATGGGGGAGCACTCGTTATGCTCGGGTATGGCTGTCACGTCGTACATTTTCACGGCAAGATTATCCTTAAAAAAACAAAAAAGTTATATAACACTTGTAAAATGGAAGGAGATGGCGAAGAGTCTAAAATACCACTTACATAGGTAGTAAGTAAGATAAGTCCCAGTTGGTAGCCATCCGTGAACACGGCACACTTCTGCTCCGAGGATCCGGGGATTCCGGGGTCCAGTCGAAGGATCTTGACCACTTCAAAGGTTTCTTTATTCACTTCGTACACCTCGGGTTTCTTCCTCCCAATTCTCACATACAGTTTATCCTGGATAATAAAAAATTAAATGAAAACGCTTCGAAACTTAATATGAATCGAAGATAAAAAAAAAATATCTACCTTGCAATATCCGAGCCATCCATGGCGGTCACCGTTGAAGAAGTCATATTTAGATTTATAGATATGTTGTCTTAAAGAGCTGCCATATCCGGATCCAATTTTGAGGATTCCTTTTGAAGTGTACACATAAAGATAGCATCCGTCAGAGGCCAGGGAACGGACTATGAGTTCCCCGGAGCCCGATGTCATCATGGAAGGCAGGTCCACTGGGAAACTAGACACGAGGCTCTGATGTGGCACTCCGAAATTGATCCATTGGTTCCGTGAAGATTCACCAAGAATTACTGATTGTACACTCCTTTGTAGAGTTGTCAAATTTATGGGTATCTAAAAATTTCATAAAATTTAATAAAAAAACTAACGTTAGCATAAATCACAATTTTCTTCAAGTTTCATTTGGATGCTACAGAAAATTTTGTAACTCAAAATAATTGGGAATTATTCACCTGTATATATTGTTCAGCCATAGCAGTAGGTGTCATAATCAAGGAAGCAACAGCATTCAGTAACAGTTCTGCTTCTCCCCTGGCAATTGAGAGTGCGATTAAGCAAGAGCTGCTGAGCGCGGTGTGATTGGTCGGTACTTCAACTCTGCCCGTCGGGACGATACCTCTGGCGATCTCAACCAGGATACCGTGCAATGTCGCAATCATCTAAAACAGTCGCTACATTCAATACTTATATAATTATAAAAGATGCGGTTTTATCAAAAATAAAAGGCCCAATAAAACAATAACTATGGCGATCCGCACCACGCTCTATCTAAAGACCGAAATAATTGGTAAACGGGCATTTAATGAAGGCCGCCATCTTGTATTTATTCACTTTTCATTTATTTCAGTATTATTTGATACCCATATTCAGGGGAATTTACTAGGTAATAGTAATATGCCATTTCCTAAAGCCGTCATCTTAGATTTATTATATATACTTAATGAATATTGAAATAACAACAGAAACATTTATTAAATACATGGATTCAAATACCTCACTAGGCTCTTGAGCCATATCTTCCGGAGTATGTCCTTGTAAAATGTCTAACAAGGCTTTAAGAGATTGTTGACAGAAATTTACATCGGCGAATCTAGCTTCAGAAATCAATGAGAACACCATACGAAGTCCAATGCCGGTGATCTAAAACAAAAGAAAACTAATAATTTAGTAATAGTTCAAACAAATCGAAAGATAGTCAAATGTTTTTAGTTATATGCACGTAAAAAATATTTAAGTTACCTTTGGCACCTTTGGCTGAGGCTGGTGATGGCTGCAGGATGGCTCTTCATTGTCACTGTTATCAGGTGTTTCAGAATAAATTGACCGCAGTTGTGCAGAACGAGTCAATATAGACTTGCGGACCGTGGCGTAAACTGCGAAATGTGAAGCATTCCGCAGCAATACGGGCGCGATGCAAACGCCCACAGAACCAGCCGCTTTAATTCTCCTCAATCTTTCCTTTTTCCCGATCTTCTTATGGGATTTTTTATCCAATTTTCTGCAATAAATAACATTTTTCAACAAATGATTAGCAGCACAACTTTGACTGCTAAAATATAAAAAGAGCATTAGCACAATCTTTGAGTCCCTAATGCTAGCTAACTACTAGTAATACATAAAAACCTATTACCAACCTATTAGGAACCCATTGTATTGCACGAAAAAATTTCTCATAGTTTTCCGGGTCCATGCTAGATAGCTCAGATATTTGTAGCTTTGAGCAAGCCATGATTGTAACTGCTTGCTAGTCCTGAAAAATTGGCTAATTAGCAAACATAAAAACAAAATATACAACTAACATAAGCCACAGCTTTCACTGATCTAAAGTGAAATAGACTATCTTTATAAAGTTTTAGCAAATTATGAAATGTGTGAATTGTTTATAATTTGATATAATTTATCACAACAGTTTTATAAATTGTTGAAGACATTATCGAATATTATTATTATTGTATTTATTTAATTGAAATCTGTTTGTTTCTTTCGACTAGATTCTTCAAATTGTCAATACTTTAGTCAGATTAAAACTAGCATAGTTCACGATTGATCAGTGATTTAACTAAACAAACTATACAGCTTGACCCAAGCCAAAACAGTTAAATACTAGCAAGAAATTTAAAAGCTTTACATATGGCATAATCCAATATATATTACAGTAAATATTGTACATAAATAAAATTTTCATTCTAATAATGATTTACCAAACCTTTGGTTTTATATATAAGACTTTATACAAAAACAAATTTGGTTTGAGCCAGCTTTGTTACATAATACAATAATTATTAAAACATGAAAATCATTTGAATCTTGAATATATGAGGTTCACAAAGGCTCATAAACATCAATTATTTTAACATCTAATGGTACAAAAATATAATTCATGGAAATGTAGAAAGCATACACTGTTTTGACTTTCTTTTGTTCTTTAATATTAAAAATTAAATAAAAGATCTTATATCCTTTAAATGTTGAATATAAGTCCACAGCAACAGCACAGTAGTAGGTAAAAATGTAGAAAACACTTGTTGAAATTATTTATTTTATTGCTTACTAGCTGTGCCCGCGGCACAGTTGGAAATTGAAATTAAACGAGGTGTAAAACAAGGAGACCCGCTTTCACCGAAAATTTTTATAGCGGTTCTTCAAGATATATTTAAAAACATAAACTGGACCGCACAACAAGAGGTGGGAAGAGATTGGATCAAAGGGAAGAGATAGGGACAGGTGGAAAAGGTTGAAGGAGGCCTATACTCAGAAAGGGGTCCAAATATTGGAATAAAAGAGGCCTATACTCAGAAAGGGGTCCAAATATTGGAATAAAACAGCTAAATAAATAAAATAGCTGTGCCCGCGACTTCATCCGCGTGAAATACTATCTCGGGTAGCATTTTTTTGGGCTAATTATTTTACTTAACCGACGTACTATGCTTTGATGTATGAATGTAGAACATTGAGAGAGGTGTGCCAGGACCGCGCCAAATGTAGGTTCTGGGTCTCTGCCTACACCTCTGGGTTACGGGTCGTGAATCATGTTGTTGTTGTGGTATTTTACTCAAACTTATAAAAATGTCAAAAAATATTAAACTTACAAAATATTCATATAAACACCTTCCCATACAAACTATCATCCCCTATTCCGTTTTGTTACATTGCAACTTTGAGGGTAAAACTTTTACAAACTTAAAATTTGATATTTATTTATATCAAATCAGCAGCCTAAAAAATAAGTTCCAAGCTTCTAACTGTAAAAATGACGATACTTCCATACAAATTTCCACCCCCACTTTCAGCCCCTTACAACTCTTTTTCGTGTAAAAAAGTAGCCTTGGTCCTTTCTCAGGCTCTAGACTAAATATTGCTAAGGGCAACAGCAAAACACATTAAACAAAACATTCACCAAAACCTCACATATTTATCTATATCAAATTAGCAACCTTAAAAATAAGTTTCAAGCTTCTACCTGTAAAAATTACGATAATTCCATACAAACTTTCACCCACACTTTCAACCCCTTACAACCTCTTTTTCGCGTTAAAATGTAGCCTATGTCCTTCCTCAGGCTCTAGACTATCTGTGTACCAAATTTCATTTAAATCGGTTCAGTAGTTTTGGCGTGAAAGCGAGACAGACAGAGTTACTTTCGCATTTACAATATTAATTAAAGTAAGGAAAAGTAAGGATTTCATACACTGCATCCATAATATAAACAATGACTTCATAAATTAAGGTGTAAGTTAACATGCGGAACCAAATCCAAACCATTTGATTCACTTATTTTCTTGGCTATTTAACTCAAAATATACAAATATTTATAAATGTTAAACACCAAATTGAAAATTCGCTTCTGAACAAATAATGTAATCTATGAAGTTTTTTCGACATACCGACAATATCACGGCTATATGCGGGTAGAAAGAAATAATTATAAAAATATATATTTTTGAAGCAAAAATAAGCGACAGCCGCACAGCATATTGAATACATCACAAACACACATAAACACAAAATCAAAAATATTGTAATAATAATTTAATTCCGTATGGCGATGGCACCCATTGTATGTTCAAGAAGTGTGCAGTAATTATTTCAAAATATTAACTAAACTATATATAAAAATAATGTAACAAGTACCTTCGTAAGCACTAAACACATGATGGTATTATTCGTCATTATTTGATTTAAATCCTTTTCAAATCGTCAACCTGCGATACTTGGCACTAAAACGCAGACAGCACAATGTGAAAATAAATAAGTGGGGTGGGTAGCTAGCACCGGGGAAAATCAATACATCAACATCAATACTTGCCCCAACCCATGGATAATATACGAACAGGATTGAGCAAGCGTACCTAAAGCGCAGAGTGAATTTGGCCTTTTCTATTAGGGTTACCATATAAAACGGTCAGCGAGACTCAATTCGTATCCTTACCGAAAAATTCCTAACACAAAAATAATTATTTTTTACTCAAAAGTACAACATGATTGATAATAAAATGTACCATAACTGTTTAAAATTTTAAATATGAATAAGAATTGAGCATTCAAGGGTGTGCCACATTTATCATGATCACACGATAGGGAAAATGACTCACAGTGCAATCTCTCTTGGTTAATTTTTACTGCATCTACGTTAGCTTGGTAAAGTAATATTGATATTGCTTTACTAAAATTTATTGTACTCATTCACTTTTTAACAGTGCTCAGTCCAGTTTCATTACGTTTTTACCTTGATCTTAGTATTGGACGTATACATAGTGATGTTGCCATACGAAAAAAAACCGGCACTACAAGGATGACTTAGGAATAGAGGACAAAAATACATTTATTTTACTAGCTGTCGCTTGCCACTCCATTCGTGCGGAAACAAAAATAAATTTAATTAGCAGCCTATGTTTTTCCAGACTATGTTCTACATCTATTTATATAATCTGTAACGCTAAGTATTTTTATTTGTCTATTGCTTAATAAGGTAGAGACAATAGAAGTAGGCTGCCATTGATTGAATGTATATATTTCCATACGTAACAGTGAGTTTCCATTGTGGTAACACATGTGCAAAACATGTTATTTCTGGTTTTTTTTAGAGAATCGGAGGATGGGAATGTTTAAGGTAGCTCTAACAACAGTGGAATTTCGAAGCGAACAATAAAACAATGTGCTTTTATCTCTAGTACTTTATATGTTTACATTTAAATAGGAGAACTACAAAAAATTGCATCAACCTAAATATTTCAATATACATAAGGAGGCACAATTAATACTTCTTTAATATATTCCTTTATAATTAAGTCCGATTCTAAAAAATACAAAGCAAAATAATTTACATGATAGGTGCTAAATTTTACAATAGTTGACAAATATATGTACACTTGATATTACCTGATAATATACGAACTATGTATTACAAACTGTTGCCCGCGACTGCGTTCGTGTGGAATTAAAAAAACTAAATAAGTATCCTATGTTTTCTTCCAGACTATGTTCTACATCTGTGACAAATTTCATCAAGATCCGTTGAGCCGTTCTTCTAGAGATACCTTCAAACAAACATCCATCCACCTAATTTTCGCATTTATAATATTAGTAAGATTAAGAGTAGATGTACATGAAATATATAATATAATTGATATTAAGAAACCGATGTACAGAAATTATTTATTATTTTTAATAGATATCTGCCCTTATTACCTAACACACAAATTGTATGAGAAACAAACATACTTCAATATAATACGTAAGCCAGTCCCAAAAAGAAATAACAATAACCTTGTAATTAGAAAGTAAAAAAAAAAAAAATATTAAATCTAAAAAGGGAGCCAAAAATCAGACCTAAACAAAAGTATTACATTTTAACAGATTATTAATAATTTAACTGAAAAATAAAACATAGGTAAAAGTGAAAAAACATTTAGAACTTAATTTCTTTTAAATAAATATCAAAGATATGAGAAATCATTAAAAAAAATATGTAGTTTTCTACTAGTGTGATAGAAAAGTTATTATTCAGTAAATATTTACATTTTTTTATTAATTTTTTTCCATACAAATAACATAGCTTTGTGATAAAATATTTGATTTAGCAATAAATTACAATAACCATAAAATTTAATTCCGTTTAGACAAAAAAAAATCGGATAATATTCCATATTTGAATTTTGCTTTTGAAAACTTGGTTGTGTTTAACTTGAAAATATTTTAAGAATTCCGAACATTGAACCAATAACGGTCCTATCAAATTATTTTCCATCGACAGTTAATTTTGTTGCATTAATTAATTTATCGACGGAATATTAGTTAAAAAATTAAATAAATTCGAGTTAAAGCTCTTAAATAACATAAAACAAACGAGTATCACACATGGACAGAATGTTTTTAATACTTTAATGTTGTGACTTAGATTTATTAAATCTTTACAATTATCTTATGTTAAAAAAGTCCTGTATCAGGACTAGACTAACGATTAAAATACTATTAAGTTAATTATCACGTCAATTATTAATTTGTATTATTACTATTACCACAAATTTCCATTCTTAAACATTCATTCCCTCTTTAGAGATAAACAATGTTTTATGAATGTCAGCTGTATAGAGCCAAATTTAAAACTAATTATTTTCACACAATGCATGCAAATAAGACAATTAAAATTATAAAATCTAACCTAACTAGTATAGCCCACAACCACTAAATATACATTTACCTTCAAATTGTGAAAGGGTCACTTGGAATTAGGCACATAATCGATATATTTCAATACACATTCATAGGTTCCTAAACTATGACTGAGGAAATTTACCATAGCAAATGGCCTCCGGAGGCTTTTTCGCCACCCTTTAGTGATCCATATTTCTAAGTCTAAAGACTGGGTAATCTATAGATATTATATAAGTTTTAATGAATACATTGTTTATAAGGCGTATTGTTAGTCATCGAACCTCTTTGGTAGCACGGGAGAGGTTGTATGCTGCCAAGGAGGTCGAACTGGCCGGTAGTATAGCGACGCCGCGCGCAATAGAAGAAAAATAATAAAACAATTGAATAAAGAGTGAGAGAAAATGTTGTCGTAAAATGGATTTGTTGTTTTTTTTTTACTTTACAGTATTATTCTGTTGTCGTTATTTATTTAGTATGTATGTGTAAGTTGTAAGAGTTGTGTGGTTTACGATTATCGAATCCTCTGTAGTGAAAATATTCAGAGGCTGTTTGTCACACAGATTGAATGATATGTCTCTCATAATTAATACTTTAAATATTCAGTCTTCATTTGATTAAATATATTAACTAAACAAGTTTTACAAGTGGTACATATCCTAAGTGTTAAGTAGTTAATTAGTTTAGTTAGCGTGTGGAATAAATTGCGTTTATTTATTAAAATTTCGTATTTTTAAAGCAAATTAATGCTTTTAAATTGATTAAACAGATAGTTTTTTGTTAAAAGTTAACTGTAAATAAAAATCCTAACAAACAAACAAAAAGTGTTAGAAAAAAAATATATGTAAAAGCAATTACGAGAGTTTTTTTTTTAAATAAATTAAAGAAACGAGTTGAAAAGTGTCAAACAGACGGTCATATTTTTTGACTTATTCTGTTTTCTTTTTTTATTAATTCAACAACTTTTATTCACAGTTTCACGACATAATAAGTAAATTAAATTAGTCTAATAATAATGATATTTCTTTTACTCCCTAAATTATAAGTATAATTAAGAGCGTCAGTGGCTCAGGGGTTAAGCACTTGACTTGCAAACTGCAGGTCGTGGGTTCCAATTCCACCATATTCTACTGTTTTTCGATTTACATATGTACATTTATCCGAAGTTCTTACTGCGAAGGAAAACATCGTGATGCTGCACATATCTGAGAAGAAATTCAATGAATGTGAAGTCAACCCGCACTTGACTGTGGTTGACTATGACCTAGTCACACTTAACTTAGGGTAGGCTTTGATACCTTCAGTTGGGACTACACTAAAGTACTTATAATAATAATTAATACTATAAAGCACGTGAATGCCACAAAAAATACTTACAAAAATCATGATTACATCTAATATTAGTAAAATATTAAAACGGTGGGATTTATTACGATTGATATATGTCTATCATCTACCAATTTATACATACCACAGTTTATTCTAATAGTTCTAACGGTCGTATTATTACTTTATTACTAACAATTACAAGTATTTAAATAATTAATTAAAAAGCTAATAATTGGCCAATAACTTAGATAATAAGATAAAAAATAGAAAAAAATGTGATGCAAGTTTTGTGAAACAAAATGTACTCCATTTTGTTACAAACGGCTTTTTAAATATGATATTGTAAATTTGGAAAATTAAGTAAATTATGTAATAAATTTTAACTGTTATTTTTTTTATTATGCCACTTATGTTAAATACTGAAAATTATGTTGTTTTTTTTATTCTTCTACCTGTACTAAAACATACTGTATATAATCATAAGATGTGATGTAAAAATTCATTGGCATATATTAAATATACTAGCTGACGTTAGCAATTCTATCCGCGAGCAATAAAAAAAACATCATGTGTAGTCTATGTGTTCTTCCAGACTACATCTACATCTATGTCAAATTTCATCAAGATCCGTTGAACCGTTCCGGAGATACCTTCAAACATACATCCATCCATTTATCCAAACATTCACATTTATATTAGTAAAAAAAAATATATACCTCACGTGTAAATTATTGCACTCATTTCTAAACCTAAAGCCAATATTAATATAAATATACATTACATTTAAAATACTCAAAAAATACTGAAAACGATAAGCTTCAGCGATACCGAATATATCTTACAACAATTATCACTTTAGTATCCAATCTCAAAAAACTATAAAAGAATATAATATATAAGTAGCTTCATTATTGCTCAATATGATGATACGTTTGCTAATTATTGTATAATAATATTTTAGCACACTATGACTGCAACGTTGGGGTCATCCTCAATGATGCGCTCCAGCGAGGGTATATCGATGGAGGTGAGGCAGCAGATCTCATCTGTGCACCGCTCTCCTGTGAACAACTTCTGCAAACCTTTCACATCGGATCCGAATGTAGCAGACCTCGACCGTCCTCGTGTGTACGTCGGATATCTGAAACAATGTACATTTATATACAATTTTTTATATCAAAAGATGGAACATAAACAAGCGACCAACTAAATACGCCGAAATAGCGAAGCGAGCGCTGCCCAAAGACATCCACAATTGGAGATGCGTTGCCTATTTTTAATAAATGGATGAGAGGATTCACATAAAAAGGATATATCTTCGTCATATTCGTCTCTCTGTCCATCAAATCCACTTCCCTTCCTTATAAGAAAAGAACTCATATATGCTCGAAGCCTGTCTTCTGTGTGGTCGTGGTATTTCACCGGGCAAGGTTGTTGGCGTCTACCACTGTTAAGTGACTACTGGCTTGTGGAAGAAGACTAGAATTGTCTTCCAGCACAAGCACTCCTCGGACTAAATTAAGATAACAGTAGTTACTTCTTGAGACATCGTATGAGTCCGTGCATCTGCGAGAAGACGATAAGGTTGCGTACGTCGAAGCGTGCACGACGACATATTGCGTGGAAGCGCTCGTTGACAGTTCGCAGCGAGGTGCCCTGCTGCAGTAGACTGAGCACCAGCAGCACCTCCTCTATGCGTGGCTGAAGGGAACATTAAGGGAGCACCATTCTTAAAAGAGCCAATACATTGAGCGGTCTATGTGATAAACATTTTTCATCTTTAAATATTATTGTATACTAGCTTTGACCCGCGACTACGTTCCCGCGGAATTAAAAAAAAAAGGAAACGGGATAAAAAGTATCCTATGTCCGTATCCTGGTTCTCAACTATATACCCATGAATTTTCAGCCAAATCGGTTCAGCCGTACTTGAGTTATAAATAGTGTAACTAACACGACTTTCTTTTATATATATATATATATACATAAGAGATATCTTATTTATGTAATAATGACACACCTTCCTCTTGCCTTTGACTTGAATAAATGATAGACAAGCGTTCTGCAATTCAATGTCTGTTTTGATGCGATTTATTTTAGCGGTAGCTCGGTACATGTTGCTGAATTTCAGCAAAGGTATAAGTTTCACCTGCAAATAAAACATTATCACATATTAATAAGATGCCTCAGTTCTACCAAAAAAAAGAAGAATGCAAATGTTGTTGGTTTCATAAAAGCATTGTACTATTTTATATGTCAATAAATCAGAAGGTAACATATCATAAGAAAAAAAAAATCAGTTAATAACTTGAGAATACGTATATTTAGTTTTTTAAAACAAAATACAAAAATATTTACCACTCCGTAGTAGACCAAGTTCTGAATGCAAGCTTTGACAAGAGTTTTTTCAACATTCACTTTAGCCGCAATCTTAGACACGTGATAATACCCGTTGATGTATGGCAGAAGCTAAAACATGTTGCTTTATTTTATCACTCATTATATTAAGTACTGAAGTCCGTACATTAAAAGTTTAAAGAATAAAAATATGTAAGATACAAAATTAGTTCAACAAAGCAATTTAATTACACTTAATAAACATTTTTTTTAATTTCTTGTTTTCTTAATACATACATCTCTGATATTGTAAACTTTATTAAAATCTCTACAGCGAATATAATTTTTTTGGAAAACCAACATTGATTTTAGTGTAAATTTTTTTCCGTACAAAACACCATATTAAGGTATAATTTACAAATCTAGGAAAAATTAATTTTATCTAATGTAGTAAATATATATATTGTTACCTGTTTGGTGGTAAGGTCCCAATTAGAATTAGTGTATATTTCCATTGGCTGTTGATCCTGCAGCTCATCCCTGAGATCCTCACGGGAAGTGGAGTCCGGTTCCTCGCGGAGGTTGCTAGAGTTACCAGGCCTCGGCAGACCAATAGACGCTACCAACACCGGCACGTCATGATCGTTAACTGTGCTTGGGTCATCTCGTATCTCTGTCACCTTCACATGTATAATTGTGTCGCCCTCTGTTGAAATTAATACCTTTTATGATGCCGAGTACAAAATTAGTTAATTTATATTAAACACTTTCACTATTTTTAGAGGAAAAATAATATTTCAGTATACTTTTAAATTTTTTATGCACATAAAAGGACAAAGAAAAAATACGAATCGACTCTGAAAATCATTAGCTTTTATAGGTTATCCTTATTTACGTGGTAGAGACAAACTAATTAACGAAATAAGCGAGAGTCCAAGGGCGATACTTTTCTCGTTCACAAAGGTTTCTCTCTGGCGCTGTATTTCATATACATTGCAACAAATATTGTGCTAGGAACAGTATATGAGTCTAGTGGATAACTGACCTGTGACAGTTGTCTTGCGATAAGTGTTCAGGTCGTACAGAAGATGAGCGAGGAATGTGGGCAGACGTGATGAGCCTCCAGACACAAATGCACTCTCTTCTTCTAATGTTATCTGTCAAAACATTGTATTATTTACTTTACACTGGGTGTATTAATGTTTACTTTGAATATTAACTTGATAGTACCTAATAGTAAAAAACTATTAAAGAAATTTGAAATAAAATATAAAAAACTTAGGGAATTAGTTTTAGTTAATTAGTGAGACTCAACAAACAGGAAAATGTTAATGATTGTTCAAACAATAGTGGTACTTTTCCATCCTACTTCTCTGCCCTCATGTGAAACCTTATAAGTGCATACCAGATGTTCTCCTAGTTTCTTCACTACTGGTTCATACTGAACAGTCCGTGACCAGTTATCGCAGACAAAGCACAAGTTGAAAACATATACATTTCTTGGATACCTCGGACTCTTGAGGTAGATTGGATAGCCCAATATCTTGTGAGCTGGAGCATTGCTGCAATCATTTTAATAGGAATAAATTAATAAACATTATAGTCACATTTAACTAACAAGAATATCTTGTTCATAAACAAAATAGACAACTAACTGTTAGGGAAAACTGTCCTAAATTATTCACAAAAGGTTTTGTACCAGATGATCATACTATATAGTATTAATTTGTTCGATTAATTTTATTGCAAGACGATTGCTAGATAGTCATATGCTGGATAGTTATGCAGATATGGTCAGACAGTATGACAACAACCCATTAAGTACATCATTAATCCTCATACAAAATTAATTTGTTACTTTATAGCCGTCAGTTGTCAAACTAATCCTTAAAAGGACACACTATAACTGCACATAATTTGTCACACAAAATATACACTTTTTATAAAAGATTAGCTGTCACCCTTGACTCTGTCCTATCGGCATTAAAAAAACCTTTATAATATACTAGCTGTTGGTCGCGACTCCGTCCGCGCGGAATTAAAAAAAAAACAACAAAAAAAAAAAAAACTGTAAATCTAAACCATTCTCGAATCTCCACGAACACACACAAAAAATTTCATCAAAATTGGT
>JAOPJD010000025.1:763028-779856 GCA_026167825.1 Papilio polyxenes | reverse complement strand
CAAACTACACAACATTGCTAAATACCGCATGCTTGTAGGCGTATCAGCTCACGAGTTATGATTTTTTGGCTCTCCTGAAAAGTTCATTCTTTCCGGGTTACAGCGTTTACGCTTTCCAGCGTCGACATGTACTTTTCTTAATAAACCAAATAAATAAATTAAAAAAAATTAAATTAAATTAAACTTTGAACCAAAAACTTAGCCAGTAGACATGAAATATGTAACTTAAACTTATGCTCATACCCGACATTTTTAACTAGTGAAAGGTATCAGAATACTTTTATATTCATAAACAAACTAGCTTTTGCCCGCGACTCCGTTCCTTCATGAATTTTCAGCCAAATCGGTTCAGCCGTAATTGAGTTATAGTGTAACTAACACGACTTCCTTTTATATATATACTAGCTGTCGCCCGCGACTTCGTCTACGCAGAATCATTATCCATCCATTCATCCATCTAAATTTTTTTAAATCTTTCCTGTCATAAGAATCTTCTCCTGACAATAAAAAACACAACAAAAAAAAAGTGAAATCGGTCCAGCCGTTCACGCGTGATGGCGTGACCAAGGGATACGTTTGTATGGGAAATAGAAAAGGGCTGTTTTTAGGGTTTTCCCGAAAATTATTCGATTTTTTCTCGCCTTTTAAACTTTTCCTAGACCTCCACGAACATTTCAAGACTAAGATAAGATAAATCCGTTCAGCCGTTCTCGAGTTTTAGTGAGATATAGAATATAGATATAGAATAAGCGACGTAATTATTATGATAACCTACAAATGGAACGTGCTTGTCTACGTAAAGAATACTGTGATATCTAAGGGGCACAACAATAAAACCTATTGCGCTTGCACGTATAATCTTAAAACGATACGCAAATGCCAGTTTTATTTAAAAATTGAAAATTTAAAAAAATTTTATTTTTTTTAAATTGACTTAATCCACATTATATAAAGTATAATACCAAACTAACTATATTAGTTTTTAAACTTGATCAGTCGTTATATCAATCTTTCCTTGTCCAACAGAATCAACGCGAAAGCACCGGCAGTTGGGCAGCTCTACAACAAATCGCGCTAATATTCTTCAACACAAACTTCGGCATCAATTTCACGCTGTACTGTCTGAGCGGGCAGAACTTCCGAAGGGCGGTCAAGAACATCCTGCCCAGGTTCAGAAAAAGAACTCGCCGCGCTATCGCCTTGAGAGAACTGTCGCCTAACCAAGCGCCCGGCGGCAGCGCCACAAGTAAGTCAACATTACACGCTTAATTTTATATTTAACATAAATGAATTGTTTGAAGCGATTTTATAAAATTTCATAAGGATTAATTTTGAAATTGCTTGCGTCATAAAATACGAATATTAAAATATAATTACGATACATCTAATAGACCGTCTTATAATTTACTTTATTTCAGTGATTCGGGTTACATTTGAAGCAAATTTTGTACATTTTTAATTTGCATTAAACATTATTTGTGAATATATACGTAATGAGCTCTTTGGCGTTTGGCTTAAGCGAAGCATTTTTGACAGCGAAGTTTTGGTATGCTTTATGTCCTAATGTGTGGCTTTCCTTGAAGATATTTATATATATAAAAATATACTTAGTAATATAAAAAGGAAAATACTAAGAAAATTCTTAAAAAAGAAAACATTAAGACATAACATTCCAGGAATACCCGACGACCTTATTTGGATTTAAAAGTATTGAAATGGTTCTTTGGTAACGTACATTTTTAGATTTCACTGACATTTCACATTTCACAATAAATACTGCGATTATATTTTTGGAACAAAACATTGACATGGCGCGACTCTTGCCGGAAAATAGCGTGAATTTGTTGTTTTCAGTATTTTATATATCTGTTCATATCTCACAGACTACATACCATATTATTAATTTAATCGTGCACTTTGAGCTTTGTCACTTTAATGTGTGCAAGGCGACTGGATATGTGCAAAAGCTATTGTTCATTTCACCGTGTGTTTACACTTATGAAACACATCTACAAAACATATAGACATCTCTCTCATTCCCTGACAAATAGGGATTACAGTTTATATACACGTCCTTCGTAGGGGAAACACAAGGCCAATCAACAATCATGTTCTTATCGACTCATCTATTCAAACTAACAAACCTATATTTGTATCATTTAATTATTTCCTTTGTTGTTTTTTTAATTATTTTTTGTTTCGTTATTTCTAGATCGTAATCATACGTGAAAAAATGTTTTGCGAGAAAAGAAGGTTAATGATGGACTTGTGCAAAATAAGGGAGTGATATATTAATATTATACTAAGAAGATTTAATTTGTATTTTCTTACATTTGCTTTATTAATTTTTAATATTTTATTGTAAATATAAATCGATGGCTCCTATTAATAAGAGCCAATGTGCAAATTGACAACTTTACAGTAGAGGCTTTAAAAGTTTCAACCATATAGGAAAATAGGCCGCATAGACCCTTTTCTTTCAGCAAAAAAAAAAAACACTTTTAAACCTGTAAATGCGTATTTGTGTTTAGTGCATGTTGTTAACTAAACTAAGAGGTAGCTTTTCAAATAAAAAAGGAAAAAATAAACAATTTGTTACTTTGGCCCTTATACATACATAGGACCCATCGATATATAGATATAGATTTTTAATACTACCGTAAATTTATTACTATTTTTTATATTGTCATTACATTTGTTTTATAAAACTTTTATTTTTATTTGTAATTTTTACTTATTAATTATTTTTAATTGTATTTTTTCGTAATTTTATTATTCCAATATGTTGTTTTTATTTTGATTTCTAATGTTATATTATTAATTAGTTTTTTAATTGAATTTATTTTAAAAACCTTACAGTTTTCCGTCTATTAAATAAAAATAAAACTTTATTTCTATGTTCAATTTAATAATTGGTTAGATTAAAAAAAAATGATAAACATACACACTTTTGTTCTGTGCGAAACTTCTTGAAAGGCACACAAAAATTACAGTATATTTATGTATAAGAGAGCTGTAAATGTAAAATTTCAAAATATTTTTTTGCGATATAATTATAATAAAAGAAAAATAGCAATTAAAGAGCCAGTGGCAGAGTTTGCATCGCTTACTATTGGTTTCTGAGACCAAAATCTCTGAATAGAGATAACAACATGTTTTAAACGAAAGATTTTAGAAGGCTAAAGTATATTTGCATTTGCACTCTTACGGTAGATTATAATAACGTTGTACATTTTTACGAAAGGCCAGAATGCATTTATAGTACATATGTTAAACTAAGTGATTTGAGTTAAAATAATTAAGGAAAATGTACATATAATGACATTTAAACACCTGATCAATGCTCATATGTTAATAAAAGACTGATTATTATTATTAATTTAAACAACTATCATAATTCCATGTAAATCCATGCAGAAGAAATCAACCATATAGAGGTAGGCGGCGTGGGTCGTTTGAAAATTATTCGATCGGAATACAGTCACGTAAACGCGCCTAATAAAGATTTTACACTTCTCACAAAATGGCATTTATTATCTATATCGAAATAAAGATTAACCGTTAACCGAATAACGAAGTTATCAGTAAGATTAGCTTTAGTTTCACTTCCCTCGGATGGATGAATTTTGCTAATATTATAAATGCGAATGTTTTGATGGATGGTTGGATGTTTGAAGGTATCTCCCTAGCGACTTAACAGATCTTGATGAAATTTGGCATAGATTTAAAACATAGTCTGGAAGAACACATAGGCTACTTATGAAGTTTTTTTAATTCCGCGCGGACGACACCTAGTCTGTAATAAAAATGAATTTAAAATGGATTACATCTTTCTAATTTGTTGAAAAATATAGGAAGTAAAAGTGAAATGGTGTTTTAATTGAAAAAAAAATTAAATTGAAAAAGTAGCGGGAAAACAAAAAAATTTTGATTTTTTTTCTTAAATTGCCTTATGCCTGCCTGCCTTATGCTGCCTATGGTTATCGAAAAAAGACTGTGACGGTGTAACTTAATACTCTTAAATTATCATTTCTTGACTCAAAAGACAAAAGAATTTTATCGTAGAATTGCCATCCCTTACGGTCGATGTCAACTCTTTTAATTCTTTGACGTTCGCACTGTCATTCTGATAGTTGTCAAAACCCAAAAAAATATCCCTATCACTTCAAACTCATAATTAAAGTTCGACAAAAAAATAATAATGTAAATTAAAATGAAATATGTAGAATTATAATTAAGTAATTACCATAATGAAAATATAGTGCCGAAAAACGTGAATATCATTTGAAAAGAAAAAAATATTTTTAACATGAATATATATTTAAATCCACTAAAAAAAATATTATTTGCTTTGCAACGCGGTTTTTCTTAGTGCAAAATTATGATGAAGCGGCGTGCATAGCAATATGAATATGTCTCAAGTCGGCGCACACTTGCCATTTCTGCGTATAAAACGTGTTGTTTTAGTGATAGTTGGGATTCACAAGGTGTTGCATAGTAGTTAGTGCACCTTTTCTTTCAATAAAATTGGCAAATGTATGTGATTCGGTTTAATATTAATTTAATTGTATGTAGTGTCAATTTATAAATTTGTAAACTTATTAACTTTGCAGTACACATATCCAATGATTTACACGGTACTTGTTTTACACGTTATTGCTTTTACACGGTTTTCCAAATACGTTTTTTTTTTGTTTTTATCGTACTCTACTAAATTCCACTGTGAACACGTGCGCTGTGTACACATCTCACGGGGAATCCCGAGCTCATGTATGTGCTGACTTGCTGCACACACACACTGTGTCTGTATTTCTTCGCATAAAAGAACAATGGCAGAAATATAGTTGAAAAAAATTAGCGTCTAGAAATGTCATAAAGATACAATTAATTCAAATTATTTACGCATTGTGTTGTAGTAAGTAAATAAATTTTATCTTTTTCTTTGTGTGCCGCCAAATTTTGAAATCGTTAAATATGTGCCGCAACAAAAAAAAGTTTGAGAATCACTGCACTAGACTACTATCTCTAGAACACCGAACGAAATTGTCAATCACGGATCTAAATGAAATTTTCCAACTTAATCAGTTTCACCATTTTGGAACGACAAAAAATTCATCCATCTATCTATACTTTTGCATTTATAAAATTAGTAAGAAAAAAGTAAAATATATAGATAAGTAATTATAAGCAGGCCTTTTAGTGGAGAAAGTAGTGGAGAGAGTAGTAAATTTAGTAAAGCAAAATTCGAAAATATAGATAAATTGTCATAAAAACTATAAAAAAATGGACTTCCAACTTTAGTCCGCCAAAAAAAAAAAAAAAAACAAAAAGGGCCTGATTATCCGTAAGATTATTTTCTAAGGTTTAAAAGTAAATTTTAATATTTTAAGATATGCATTGCCAATAAACATTTATAGTATAATTAATTATTATTACTATACGTAATTAATTTTTAGCTATAGTTTAGTTAGTTCATACATGTCATCATTATCTTTCTTTTCAATAAAGCATTATTATTTTTTAAAACCCTTTTTTTCTTTTTATCCACTCAAATAAGGCTACGTAGGAAACGTGGCAATATCCGTTCATAAATACATTAAATTTAATGGTCTCCATTATTGTATAAAATAATACAATAATTTAACTTTAATTTGAAAAAGAATCCGATTTACTGAGGCTCTTATAGATGAAATAGCGAAATTAAAATTAAAAAATAATTTATTTAGACTACATAATCTAACTACTAATTTAGACTAAATAATCTTAATATTTAGTGAAAGAAAGAAACAGGTCTATTTGTCGTATGTGTGTGTACGGAGCTTCGTTCAAGGCTCACATTTAATCAATCGAAGATAGTTTTGTACAAAAAAGGTATTTTAGGTCGCGAAATTTTTATGCTTCAAACGCAATAACAATTGGTGCTTTAGCAAATAAGACTAAACTGTAAAATTCTTCCAAATTATTGGCCCAGTTCCCGAGACAGCTAATTATTTTATGTAGGACTAGCTTTTGCCCGCGACTCCGTTCCCGCGGAATTTAAAAAAAAGGAAACGGGATAAAAAGTATCCTATGTCCGTATCCTGGTTCTCAACTACATACCCATGAATTTTCAGCCAAATCGGTTCAGCTATTCTTTAGTTATAAATAGTGAAACTAACACGACTCTCTTTTATATATAAAGATAGATGTATAAAAAAGAAAACAATGATAACATGTAACAGAAATGAAACAATAATGTATGGGGCAGTTCTGTACTCTGTTTGCAAACTGTATAAAATTGTTTGAAACACAAAGCAACAACTCCAATTAAGTACCTACTATGTAAACTGAAACTGTAGCATTCGATGTGGCTATTCAATTATTGATAAGCTGAAGTCACGTGAGGCACGCTTCGACTTACAAATTATATACTTGTACAATGAATATATAAGAAGTATATAAGAGCTTTGTCTTTTGTCTATCATTATAGATCATGGTAGACATGTTAGAATATGTCAACGATGTTGTTGTGAGTATTTATTTCTATAACTTTTGTTAAAGGTGTGAGTAGAATGTTCAATTTGATGTCTTGACCGACAAAGATGTCTGTACCTGTGGACATAAGTCAAACTAAATGATAACAGATCCTGCCTCCCTCCTGTCATCGTCAAAAAACTCACAAGATCCTCTTTGTATTCTGGCTGTAATATTATTTTTTATTTTAAGTAATTTTTCGAGCTTTTCAAGTTTTGTATTTGGTTTACAATAGTAAAAAGTGTTTTAAATAAAAAAAAAACAAGCAGCATGGTCAGTTGTTATTGCAAAATATTGCAACATCAAGGTACATATGCATTGTTGGTACAACGTGAGTGATAGGAATAGAAGGGGTATCGATTTGCAAACGCGTGCTCGGGAGCACTCTGACAGATTTGCTTTGCTCGTAACCACATATTGCAAACACTTTGTGAACTTTACTTTCCACGTTCCGACAAATCACTACAAAACGGTATACTTGTTACTTGATATCAATACTCGGATGTCAATTAATTAGATCATAACTAATACGAAATATGTATTCTGTATTTCTATAGATTTTATTCAATTAACTAATTTCTGTAAGTATCATTTCAATACGTTTTTTAAACTGTAAGATTAAATAAAATTGTTCTCAAAGAAATGGTAGTAGCTACAATATACTATGATAACTCTTGACAACAGCACATCTATACCTATATAATATATAAAAGAAAGTCGAGTTAGTTACACTCTTTATAACTCAATAAAGGCTGAACCGATTTGCCTACTAGGATACATTTTATCCCGTTTCCTTTTTTTAAATTCCGCGGGAACGGAGTCGCGGGCAAAAGCTAGTTTGTTATATTTGTTTCTTCTAAAGATATAAAATATCTTATTATTCTTCTAAATATATATACTATCAATAAAATTTCATACGACGCAATGTAACTGGCTTTCAGCAGTCGATTGCTTGTTGACCGAGTTCATTATTTTGCAATGGTATGAAAACACCGATGTGCGTTTAGCGAAAGCTAAATATCTACGTGCCAGTAATACATGATACTGCAAACGTCCACCGCCATAAATTGTCCCTTTCGTGTCCATCTTTACATCGTACTAATCATTATTTTTTGTAAAATCCCACACTGGCGTGGCGGTGCGCTGTATGTAATTCTTTTTCTTCTTCATCTTCGAAAACCTTTTGCCTTCTGTGGTGGGGATGAGACAACAAACGATAACACTTATTATTTCCATAATTTTAAAAGGAGTCATACTCTGCACTATGTGTATGTCTAATTAGTATTCGTAGCACTAAATTATTTTGATAGATTAATAGGGGATGAAAAATTAGAAGGCGGGAAACAAATCAATTTTGACATTTGGGACATGAAATTCTTATTTCAATAACAAAGACACAAAGATGCAGAAATTATTTACGCTATTAAATTCGAGTTTAGTAATTAAAAAGTTGAGAAACGTGCTTTTATATCACTGTTTGTTACTTGATAAATATGGTCTTTAGACTACAGAACGAAAAGGTTTGCCACGAGAAGGCTCATATCGTTAAATACTTCAAATTAAGCCTTCCAATCCGCTAATTGGCGTAAAAATATCTGAGTGAAGTTAACATTTTCTACAAATGATTAAGTAACATAAAGACCCTTCTTCGAGGAGAGGGAGATATTTATCTCGAACATTTTATAAAGATTATTAAAGTGTATTAAAAAGAATTAAGTCCAAGGTCAGAAAGGTTCGGAGACGGTCGTTAAGACTTTCTCAAGTATTTAATAAACTGTAATATTGGTGGCCGTGTTGTCAGTTTCTTAGATCCCATATTAAATAACCGACAAGTTTATTAATTATATTTCCAAAGTTGTTTAGACCTGTGTCAAGGCGATCAGATTATCACCTCCCACTCATTCATCGGGCGACACTTGGAAAGTATTTACTTCAAAAGCTTCAGATTAAAATTATTTCACTAAATAATATTCAAGTGTTGTCTGCGAAGTTTTCACAGGCGTTTTTGTGAAAGAAGCAACATTATAACGTGCAGCTGCCGCTCCCTGATTAGTCAAAATATGACGCTGTCAAGATGACATTTTTAGTTTACATATATTCCGACTGCCATAAGATTCTTCTGCAACTATATTAAAACAAGTGTCACGGCTGTGGAATTCTACGGTAACATAACAAGCTAATATCTGTTTTTTTCTTAGCCTCCTTCATCAGTAACGACGGAGCTGGCACTAGTGGTGTACAGGCAACGACTCGACATCGCCGTAACGACCAATACATCACGAGATGGACGTTCGATAATAGCCGACAGCGCCGTTTGCAAGCCAACAGCGGCAACTCAGAGACCATCGAACTGAGACGGATCGCTCCCCCGCAAGTCCATCACGGCGTACGGTATTTGGATCCATCACTTAGATCAGGACGACTCGCAACCAATACCAAGTAAATTTATAAAATTAATTTTAAGAATATCTATAGTGCATGCACTGTTGTTAAAGCACGGTACGGGTTTTTTTATATACAAAACCACGTGTTTTATATTGGTTTATAAAATTGATATAGAATTTTTTTATTCAATTTGGTTTTTGCTCAAAAACGAATTGAAATAGTATTATAAAATAATTACGTTATTTATTTTATAATTAGTATTTCTTTGTTTGGTTCTGTTAAGTTTGGATTAATTGAAACAATACTCGTACCATGCTGGACAAGGGTAAAATATATTCCTATTTACAAAACAAAAATCGGTTTTGAAGTATTTAAAGATATATCATATTATGTGCATATTGAACCTTTGAACATGACAAAGTTTTTATACAATACATACATTGAATTTATTAGCGAACAAGAATGAATCGAAAAATATAACTTTTACAAGTAATTTTAGAAAATATTTGATTAGATTAACAGTGGTAGATCCCGCAACAACAATATTTGTTGGGTGCACGAATTGGCTGGGTCGACCGGTGCAATACCACGACCATACAGAAGACAGGCGTGAAGTGGAAGCAATTCCGCGTTTCGTCTGATGAGTGTGGTGCCGGAAGCCTAATTTTAGTCCTCTTTCCTTTCCCACCCTTTCCTTGTTAGGAAGGGATGGGAGGGGAAGTGGATTTGGCGGAAGAGGGGATGCATAGGAAGGAGAAATATCCTTTTTCTGTGCGTCCCCTTCTCCGTTGATTAAAGGTAGGCAACGCATCTGCATTTGCGGATGTCTATGGGCAACGGTCGCCTCGCTATTTCGGCAAATACAGGTGGCCGTTTGCTCGTTTGCCACCTTTTGATATATAAAAAAGATAAAAAACAAAGTTAAAAAAAAAATTTAAATGCATACACATTGTCTAAAGATCACGAAACCTATACTAAATATTGTGGTCATGTTGCCCCATCATCAAACGAAGTAATAAAATTTAAAATTCCTTAAACACATGGATCATTAATAACGATCCGGTATCCATTACTAGAACAATTTGACAACTGCAATGCGAGAACAGAGACTGAAGCAAGTTATGTAAAAGATTTTTAAAGGAATTAATTACTAACGTTATATTAATTTTTCAATATTACATATAAATGATATGTTAAATATGATTTATCATTTTGTAATAAGATACGTGTATCAAAGTGCTATTAGGTTTGATAAAATTTTCGTATTAAAACGGCTATTAGGTTTGATAAAATTTTCGTATTAAAACGGCTATTAGGTTTGATAAAATTTTCGTATTATAACGGCAAACAATACACGTAGCAACTTACCCTAACTTTCAGTAAAGTTAAACAATTTACCAATTATATTAATTGAAAATTAAAATTTGTGAACGTGTCATAAAACAAAATATTTTTAAAAGTTTTCTTCTGGCAAATTGATTATGTGTGTGCATTTATGAAAATAAATTACATTAAATTAAATTTTTCTTTGCCGGTGAGGCTCAAATTTAGGAAAAAAAAAAGTGAAATAGTAATCAGCACCGTGTAAATTGCCTCTATTACTTAATGTGATACTTATGTTTCCGTTGTTAAAATGTTAACAAAATAATTAATTCCTGTTTTCAATTAAGAGTGTTATTTAATACTTTACTGGTTATTCCTTTAAATCTATATCTTTAATGGTTGTTTCCATTTTAGTTGTATAATTTGATATCAGATTTCAAATAACAAGACAAATAATTCCGGGAAAAATTAGACAAATTAGAATTCAATAACTTTAAAATATTTTATACCATTAATTCACAATTTTGTCCTTTTGACTTAATTTTAAATTTTAAATTATATTCAATCAAATCGATTTTAAATGCACTTAGACAGGGAATAATTGGCTCAAACTGCATATTTTTATGCATCAAAATTTTAGAATACATATTTTCAATTCATTTTTAACACTTTTTTACTACCTTCCTCAGAAATTTAATCAACGGAAATAACTATAAAATGTAACAATTTGAAAGGTTTTGATAAATAACTAAAGATTACAGTATTATTAAGTAATAGTAGAGGATATAGGTATGAGTGGCATCTTCAAATTGTGCTAGAAAGTGAGATGTTTGTATGACAGATATGTAAACATTGGTTGATTTGCAGACTATGAAAAGTACTTAATGCAACTATAAATTAAATTATCCAAATTTTAACTGCGGTGAATGATTCGGTAACTTTTTGAAATTATTTAACACTATTAAATATATTTTTTTAAGACGTGAAAACTCTTCCTATATCTAAATTTTGTTCGGAAGGCTTGAGTTAATATAATGGTTTTAACCGCAAAAGTATTTTAAGATATGAATTTTAGACATTTACTGACATCTCGCGAGACATAAAAATATCATCTGTAAAGTCTGGAATTAAAAAAATAAACGAGACAAGTCTAGGCTAGGATTCCGTTAGATATATCAGCTTAGATACGCAGTAAAACTATGGCATACACTTGATAGATTTCCAAAATGAGGCTTTTCTTAGAGGAACGAACCTTTTTTAGTTGATAACCTAACCAAACATTGCTTAAGACAAATGCCTATAATAATGGCTATTCCGGGGGGAGGCCTTTGTCTAGCAATATTTTTTTTTAAATTTACTTATTTGTTTTCCCTGATAATTTTTTTACTGTAAAATTGTTGAACGGTTCATGTGGTGTTGAATGATACAAATATTACCAGTACAACCATGTGTTTCGAAGTGAAGGGTGGGATGGAATAGCCGCATTGTTGGATTATTATTTTGACAAAATACACAGTCAATATAATAATTCAGCTCTTACCGCCATATTGAGAGACGTTTAATAGTCACTAATGTAGTTAGGCCCTTAGTGTGAATTTAGCATATCAAATCTAGGCAAAGGGACTGATTAGATAACCATTACGACTCTGAGTATGGCAGTTAATTGTAAAACTAAAGCCTTCATAATAACCCAATCTAGAAAATTGCCTCATTTTTTGTTTTGCGACTGCGATAATTTTTGAAAGCATTTTTACGTAGTCATAAATATTTTGCGTATTCATTCGTCGTAATGCTTTAAAAGTATTTGTCTCAGGAATTTATCCTATCAAGTTAAGGTAGCTGTTGTCAGATAAAAAAGCCGTCGTTGGCAAAAAAAAGGTATGTAAAAAATCTTACAAGACATCAGAACGTATACGTTTACCAGCTAGTCAAGTTTCCAGACTTAGGTCTCTCCCACTCTTTCCCTCTTATGTCCTTATGTTCGCTCTCAAGTCTATTACTGTATATATTATTGTCCCATTCCTGTATATCATAATGTCCTTGTTTTTTTAGGTTATGTCTGATCCACTCCCTTAACATATCCCCTTTCACGCAATCCATCCATACTTTGTTCGGTCTTCCTCTATCTTTTAGCCAGTAAGTTTGTATAAAATGTAAATAATTAATTAGTAATAAAAAGGCTAAAGTATTTTCGTTAGTAAAGTACCAAACGTGTTTGAAGTTGACTTATAGTCTGCATTCTGCTAAATAATGATGTTAACATCTGTGAATGTAAGAAGTAAGATCAAGTCTGAAAGGTAAAATGTAAATATTTATTCATCTTCCTGTCCTTTTCCCACTCACTTAGGGTAGGCGCACCAGGTTTCCATCATCTCCATCGTCACCCTTTCTGAATGATGTCCACTTTCACGCAATCAATCCATCTTTTCCTAGGCTTACTTCTTCCGGTGTACTCCTCCACACTCATACTTAACGTTCTTCTTGCCACATGCGATTCTTCCCTCCTCATAACATGCCCATACTACGGTAACCCATTACTTCTCAATTTTTCTACTACTCGTTAAATGTAGATATATTAATTAATAATTAATATTGGTTATTTCGTAAATATAAACAGATACTTCGTATCTGTAGCGCTACCAGTACCTTTGAAACTTAAATTAACTTCGAGATAAGATAGACTTTAAGGTAAATTAAAGTAGGTTTTAAATTTATAGTATATAAAAGAAAGTCGTGTTAGTTACACCATTTATAACTCAACAACGGCTGAATCGATTTGACTGAAAATTGGTGGGCAGGTAGCTTAGAACCAGGAAAAGGACATAGGATAAGTTTTACCCCGTTTTCTATTTTTTTTTATTCCGCGCGGACGGAGTCGCGGGTAAAAGCTTGTTTATAGTATATAAATTCTACAACCAAAATACTTACAATTAACATATTACCGGTAAAGTTTCCGTTCAAGAGAATGACAACATTTTTCACAACACGTCATATGTTTCGGCAAATAAAGTGTACATTATTCGAAAAGCATCTTTGTGATATAGTTAAGGGAAAGGAGGCACATGGCCCTACAATTAATTATAAAGTTTATTATTACTATGTATAATGTATGCGCTCATCACGTGCTGTTATTAATTTTATAGACCACCATATAATACATCCAAATGGTCCATAAACTAATAGGAATTAAAATAATATCGTAGCCTCTAAAATGTTAGCCTGACCAGGTAAGTAGTAAATCTGTTATGTGCTTCACAATCTTTAAACCTTTTGATATAGCAACACTCAACCTCTACGTCAATACGTCTTAATAAAGTCACTTAAAAATAAAATAATGTAAATAAAAAAAAAAACTCCAATAAATTACAATTTTTTCTCTGCAGCTACAAACAGATTTTTTGCATTGGAATTCAAAAATTCAAAAATTATAATCATAATAATACTCTTTGACAACTGTGCGACAGTCCATTTTTATTAATGAGATTTTTTTGTATTTAATATCGGTTGGTTTATTCCCCATATTGAGTTATCAGCCACATCTAAGCGTATTAATTAACATTAGACTTTACAAAAAGAAAATGACTAATTTTTTTTTAATAAATATATTTCATTATTTTACACCATACTGCGTGGACCCAAAAAATCATACCTTTCTATATAACCATTGCAAAAAATGGTGATGCATATACCTGGTTACGCATACAACATGGCGAGGATTTCTATTTACCTGGTCAGGTTATATTATTGTTAAGACTAGAAGTTATTATATTATTAAGGGTTGTACATATTATGTGCTAATGTCGATGGGTTAAGTATGGTGCGATTCGAATTAAACAGTATTAAACTGATTACATGTAAATAAGAATACATAACAACAGTTTGAAAGTGGGAGGGTGTTTTGGTCGACAATTAGTATATAACAACAAAATTGAGTCGCGTGAAATCTTATGATTCATTTAAATTTTAAAGTTAATAAATACAGATAAATGTAGTTTAAAGTATTTAATTATAATAGAATAAGGCAGATAATGTACAGATACTGAAGAACCATTGTAACCTCAGTACAAAAACGGTAGAACTTCGAAGGAGTCGATTCTAAAATGATGGTGACGCTTCAACTAGCAAATTCTCCCTTCGCTTTTGCACTCTTTCATACGAAGATAAAATAGCACACCATACATAAGAGGCATTTTCAATTTTATTTGTTAATGTAAAAGTTATTGTAATTATCAAAAATAATTCTTATTTTATTTGCCATTTTAAGAGAGTTTGCTTTGGTTCTTTACTATATTTTGTGGCAGATTTGAATTATGATTGATTTAAAATTATTATTGATTCGAAGTTAGAAGTTAATAATTTCCCTCAGTTAAATTCACATTTTATGTATTTGGCCAATTTTAGCTGTACAAATAAACTAGAACATTTCATATTAAGAGAAACTTTGGACATTTCAATTTTAGACGAACATTAATAAATGAACTTAATATACTGCATCGTAAATTCAAAAATATAATTCTATGTAAAATGTAAATAGACAAAATTAAAGATTTATTAATTTAAAAAATATCTTAACTTTAAATAGGAGTATTTTATTCTAATAGTTTAAACATTTAATAATTCCGCTATAATATACTTAGCTGTAACATATTCAATAATGTATCATTACCGTGGGTTTTCACTGTCCAAATACATATTTAATAACATTCTATCATTAATTTCTTTTTAAGAAAAAAAAAAACAAAGATAACAGATGTATCACGACATTGGGAACTCACGGAAATATGTTTTAAGTACGTACGTTATAGTTTCAACTTAATTCGAAAATTAACTTATTGGATCTAGAATCCAACAAGTGGTAAAGGTATGGCGTTGTACTGGGAACCGACCAAATGCAATAATTATGTTACTATTTTTATTAGTGACAATATCAAGATCCATACAATAGAACCTCTTTGATTCGAACATAACTAATAGACAAAAGTAAAAAGAAAAATTGTAAGTGTTTCAATCAGTCTTGATTCTCTAAATTACAACTTTCTATAATTCAAATATTTCGGTACAAAATCCGAGAAATTCTTCATTAGCTTTACGCCAAAAATCGGCGTCTATCCTGAAATTTCACAAAAGAGGTCACATTGTACTATAAAAGTTAACAAGGTTGTCAGTATGCATGATTTGGGACATTTTTGGACCATTTATTAGAAAGAAACAAAATTAAGAAGTCAATATCGACATCTCAATTTTATTTTCATTTAACAATAAAAATAATGACTTCAACTTAAATTGTACCATACCATTGTAACCTCCATAAACCATTTGCTTAGTAAAATATATAACGTACTCATAGACAAGGGTTAATTTTTTAATATTAACTACACACATATAAATATTTTACAATAGTCGCATTCCCAGTGCCTTAATGAAATAGTGTATGGAATAAGTAATAATCTAAGTTTATATCATATCTACATAGCTGTTAACCTTTTTTTTCTTATAACGTTTTTAGCCAACAGTCATATAAATAATCTAAATTCAGTGAAAAATGATTGAGAAGATAAATTTATGGTTCCAAAGTGAGTGGTAATTTTGGTCAACGACTTCCTACACGGTAGACTTTCGAACAACCGACCCGATTGTTGACAAACTAATAAACCATCAGTTTCCGTTGCCAAAACAATCGTTAAAAAAACATATTTTCGTTACTTTCACTCTCCCAGAAAATGTTGAGATACCGATAGATTTACTATTAAGGTAATATTAAGAGTAGCCGTAACTAAATGAGTGTAGAAATGTGAGCGAATTGTGCCACGACTGCGCCAAATAATCATTTTTATCAGAATCTTATTTCTTTCACCGCCCCCTTTGAAAATCAATTATATTTCAGAGCCCCCTTAATTTTTATTCAGTCCTAAAAGTTAAAAAACAAAATTTCATTACTATAATTAATTTCAATGCCCCCCTTTTTTTGGGCCCCTTATTGCTCCCTCCTAGGTTTCAAACGCTCCCAAGGGGGCGTTATCGCCCACTTTGGGAAGCACTGATCTAGACCATGACCGTGGTTTGATATTTATTTTAAAAATATAACTAAACATTTGGTAAAATTGGGATAAGTGATAAGATTTTGTAAATATAACACCGGAAAACCGAGCATCAACAGTACAAAATAGTAGATTAACTTATAGTGACAAATATTCTTGCCAAAATTCTATGCACATCTAGTTGGATACGCAGAGTAGAATATGAAGGTATATTTTCTTAGTTTTGGCGCAGTAAATTATGGCAATGCATGTCTGAATCAGATCTTAATTGTACATAAATAGTCTTTGTTGAATTTGCTTCATATATACAGTGTTTTGTTTGCTTTGTGTAAATACGTGATGAGAACAATACGTAATAATATACATACATATAGTGATGTAACATAATTACTCAATTAATTTAAGAAACTATAAGTAACTGTAATTATTCAAAATATGAATCAAAGACGCTTTATTAGTAATTAATTAACTTAGATTATTGTTGGAGAAGTGTTAGTCTAAGATCCCGCTGCAGGATTGGTGCGCTCATCGACTTTTTGTTTAAAACCAAATTTTTATGTTTATTTATA
>JAOPJD010000025.1:743746-762928 GCA_026167825.1 Papilio polyxenes | reverse complement strand
TTTTTTAAAAATAATGGCGGCCAAATTTTGATAGGCACCCTAGTAAATATATATTCTCTTAACTATAAATAAACATAAAAATTTGGTTTTAAACAAAAAGTCGATGAGCGCACCAATCCTGCAGCGGGATCTTAGACTATGTGGGAAATGCCACACGGTCGATGCGGCGGACGGCATCGTTATCTAAGTTTACATATATCGTGTAGTGATTAATATACTCAACAACTTGTGGTGAGCAGCTCAGTGTTTTAATATCAATGGACACTTCATTCAGAAATCACTGAACGAATTTGTAAGGTATATATCTGCTGTCTCACCACATTAGTATTGCGGCGCACCACAACGCTGCAACTTTTGTTTCACATTGTATGGAAGGACTGTAAATATGTATAAATTTTACGAATAATCCACTGAATTTATAAAATGTACTCAATATTTGGTAAACTTGTCTTAAGTTATTTTCATTTATACTTTTTTAAATTTTTCTATGAAATGTAAATTAATTTATAGTTGATTTATACATCCAAGGACTGTAATTAGGTTTGCATATGAAAACGAGATTCATTTTACAAATCAAGTAATCTTTAATATATTAATTAATTAATAACATATCTATTAGCTTATCAAGTATTTAAGTGTATTCAATAACTTAATCGAGTCTGTATTCGTATTTCCTATGATATTATCTACGTGTAATTATTTGTAGGTAATTCTCAATATCCAGGATTAGCTTAAGTGAACAATAATTGGCGTACAGCCTAATCAAGAATATAAAAATCGTTGCCTGGGGGCGCTTGAATCGGCTTTTTTATTACATACCTTTCTAATGTACACAAAGAAATTAGGTCTACATATTTCCGCAATATGACGAGGTTTTTTATATTCATGGTCAGACTACATAATGACATGTAATAATGTGTATTCTTAGAATAAGTATTACTTCATATATTATCTTTATAATTATTATGCACTTTTAGACATTTGGGCCTTTTTCAGGCGTTGCATGTATACATTCTTATGATATATTTAATTTAATTTCGTTCGTAAAAGAAATCGGTTTAAATTTTAAAGTAAGTGATGTAGTTAGGATGGAATTCATGGCATTTCTTTGTATCCCAGACAAATAAAATTGGCCATGATGTAATTGTGGATTTTCGAGTTAGTATGTCTTTTTGTATATTGTAAATTCTTCAATGTAAGCGACATTAGAAAATATTTCTACAAACCGTAACAAAAATAATTACAATATTTGTAGAAACATTACTGCTGGACTTTATAGAAGTCATGAGTGAAATGTTATCTAATTTGGTAGTGGTCAACAACTCTAGTGAGTTACTTAAAATGTCGCTTTAAATTTTGTAACAGAGATAACTTTGTCTCTACACTGTCATAACACCTGATTACAACAATATTGCTATCCTTCTTATGTACTTTGAAAAAAAAAAAACGATAACTATATTCCGAAGCGCTCATATACCTATATAACCATACCTTCTTCTTATGAAAAAATTGAGATCACAATGAAAGCCTACGGCAATATAATTCAGGTATGTTTGTTTCTAAGCTTATCATGATATTCCTGTACGTAATAAAGTTAATGGCATATCAAGACATATTTTTTAAATTCTCTGTGGACAAAATTATACTGCGCTGTACAGATTGAATTTGCTTAAACCATCTATTAGCCGTCTATTTATTGACCGTCCTTGAATGAAAAAGTGTGTAAATATTTTATAATGTTAAGTTTCCACCGCAGTGACAGTTATATCGAAACATATTGTTATCTCTCATATTCTCTTTGAAAAAAACAGCGACAACAATTATTGTCAATACATGTGTCACGGCAGTGGAAACTCTATCATTTATATTTCAAAATTACAAAATATTTTCTATGTTTTAACTAAAATTTAACGAGAAATTCATTTAATAGAAATCCTTCCAGCTTGGAATTATTAATTATATTATTCTGTTGCACATGATATTTATAACTTCGATACGCTGTAAGTTTGCATTTCGTGTTTTATCTCGACTAGATTAATTAAATTTGTAAATTGTTATTTATACAATCATATTATGCTAAAGGTTTTAATTTTTTTACGTAAAACTTGCAGTCGATTTACTGTACATTTCAGTTGGTCCCTATATTAATTACTAAATATATTTCTTTAATTCTTTTTACTACTTCCAGTAGATTTTCCTTAAATCAAATTTATTTAAGCCCACTTTTACGAAATACATATTTTTCCATTAACAATCTTAAAAGTATTATATAAATATATAATTAGATTACTTTGCTACGCGTTTATAGATACGCGATATGTATTCTTTTGTGGTGTCAAGGAGAAATGGTGATGCTCGTTACTTATATAATCAAACAAGGATATATGGCCGTATGACAGAGACGCTACTCTAAAGGTTAGTTCTGTCAAAAATAATCTAAAACTTACAAGGTCTTAGAAAATAACAAAAAAAGAAAAACATGACTTGACACCTACAGTATTAAAATAACCTTGTCACTTTTTTACTTATGACAACATTGAGTCACATATCCTTGTCCATTATTGATGAAATCATCATTTTTATTTGATTAACCAGCTTGTGTTGCAATCATATTATCCATTAGCTGATCTAATCTATTTAAATATTGATGTCGAAAAATTTAAAAATCAATTTTGGAAATAATCCGAATGTATATTATTTAACATACCTCCATACTCTTTGGTAAGAAGTCGACTTATTTTCTTAGAAGTTTTGTAAAATTAATTTTTTGTAAGTTTAAAAATGATTTCACTATGTATAAATTTTACATACTTTATGTACTACACTATTATTGTGAGAAATTATAATTAAATACTTTTTAGTATTATACTTTTGTACAGGTTAAATCTGTTACTGGTTCACTATTGATTATGGATATTATTTTATGATTATATTAAATTTCCAAAATTGAATATGTGTTTTAAATCGTCACTGTATTTTCACTACCTTAGTTCGAACATGACTACAATATGTTTCGGTAAGTATACGTCAGTCTTTTGTTTAATGGTACTTATGACCATTATTATTTTAGTAATTATGAAGTTGTTTGTGAAATAAGCAAAAAGGTAAAATGACCATATTGCAAATGTGTTGCTCTATTTAGGGGGTGTTTGATGGTGCTTCTTACTGTTATTATCCTTAAAGCCGGGGCAATTCATTTTGATGCACGAAAAAGCAGTATAAGAGAGCACTTGTAATAAGATAATGTCTTGCTATTTTAGATTCTTACCAGTTTTAAAGGGACATTTTTACTTCACAAAACACGATGAAACAAATTAAGAATTTATTTCAAGGTGAGTGCCACTAAGAATCTAAAATAGCACGACACTGCCGTTGCCTACGACTGTCTACGTGTGTCTACGAACTACGAATGTCTACGACGACATTGTTACGTGTTTGTCGTAATAAAATAAAATTGTAAGATTGGATAGTAAAATGTCTAGAACATAATAAATCGAATTCAAGAGATGAACGAATTTTAAAGTGAACAAGAGAATTAGGGGTTATTTAATTATTTGTAGTCCTCTTTACAGTTCATTTTCACGGTCGATATTAATACAAAAACTTATATTTCCGTTTTTGCATAGAGAATGAGTTCTTGTTTATATCTAAATGGGGGACGGGGGACGGGGCGCGGGCGCGATCAACCTGTTTAAACCGATTAAACTTACTTGACGTTGCGACTAAATCGCCAGATCCACCGCTAGTTACGCTAGTTAGTGTTTCTCGACCGCGACCGCGCTCCCGTCCACGAGTTAGATATGAACGAGTATTTAGAAAGACACTTGGTGGAATGTATCGCCAGTGGAATGTAGAAGCTCACGTTTACAACAAACTAAAGTGCACTCGGAATTTGTCGTCTGCTGTGATTAGCTTTATTTAATAAAGATGAAGGTCTTAGCGCACATCTTTATCTACATCGACAGGGGATTAATCCGTTAATTAAATAAACTCAAAATTCAAATATACTATAGAAATGATATTTTATTCACAATTATTGTACTTTTATATATCTAAAACCTTAAATACAACTTAAAATATAAATTACGACTTACTAATGTACATTAATTGAGTCTGGTCAACACAAAAGTGTATCAAAGTAATAATATGAAAATTATGTACTAACATCGTTAATAGCTAGAAATTGACTTTCGATTATAATAGAGCAAGTGTACATTACATGTGAAGCAATCTCTATATATTATATTAAGGACATTGTTCCCAACCTATTTCAATTAGGACACCTGCGAGTTAATTGGAATCGGTTGTTACATAGATACTGTCAGTATACATATACCTAATGTAGTTATGTCACGTGCCATATATTAATATGATTCATCTCGAATTTCATATGACTAGTGAAATAAATCCAATAGCGAATTTTAAATTCATTCAAAGTCAATCTCGTGTGAAGCGTAGGGGATTTGCAACGAAAAATTGTGTGCGCGTTCATTTTATCGAATCTCCTGCTTAGGTATTTTATTTGACAATTTTTTATATTGAAATATATGTTGTTAGTGATCATTTCATGGAAATCACAGGCTTGTAGTTTTTCTTTTAAGGATATAGCTCTTATTAATTCAGTCGTAATTTTTAAAATCGCTGAAATTATATATTATTGGTTTGTTTTGATCTTAAGAAAAAAGATGTAAAAAATTAATAAATTTTGTATTTTCTTTGTTTTTGTTAGTGCGGTTTATATTTTGGCATTTAGGTTTGATGAATTTCTAGATATTGAAATTGTTATTAAACTAAAGCAATTAAGTTTCAGATACTTGAATCAATGTAGCGAGTTCTGCAATTTTACCATAGTTTAGACATTGGATATAACGTAACTATAAAATTAGTAATATTCCATATAATTAATATTTCATGCGTACAGCTCTAAATAAAGAGCAAACGAAATGAGAGAAGTTGTATTTGTGTTATGTACCGCATTTTATATAAGTTTTAAATGAAATCATTTGAAGTCTGTATAAATAAAGTGCAGTCATATTACGGTACGTTAAATTAAATAGGGTCCGAGTGCAAACCGCATATCTGTTGTAAAGTCAACACAGACTTTCCAGGATTTCAAATTTATTTTATAACGATTGTAGTTTATTTGTAATTGAAATATCTGCACATTTCACAACAGAGACAAAGTTACATCGTACCAATAATATAAATGCGAATTTTTAGATCAATGGATGGATGTTTGTTTGAAAATATTAATATACGGCTCAACAGAACTCGCTGACATTCGGCATAGATATAGAGCACAGTCTGGAAGAACCCATAGGCTACTAATTAGTTTTTTTTTCCATCCCGCAAGGACGGAGTCGCTGGCGACAGCTAGTATCAATATAAGACATACTCATAATGAGATTACAAAAGGATATTGAGGGTCGGTTTTGTTTTAATATTGAGGACTTGCAAATCAGTAAGTTAATATAACTTCGGGGAACAGCGTAAATCGCCACGATCACTCTGTTATCACGCGTTCATAGAAATAAAAATATAAAAGTATTTGTTTATGCCTTTTAACTTAATTAAGACTGACACAGAGTTGATTGAAACTGGATGACGGATGACGTATCATCATATGTTTAAATGATAAATAACACTATGTTAATGAATGAGTTATTTTTGTTGCTGTAGTTATAGTTCCAGTTGTATTTGTTTTAAATCACTTACATACATACCTCGATAGTTACATCGTTTGCAGAGTTGAGGCAAATTCTGATGACTTTGATTTTACCATAAAACAGTATTAAATTATATAAAACAAAGTAGGTAAAGGCAATCAGCCTATTTGAGACTAAAAAATAAAAATTATCACTAAACAATGTTACAATGAATGATCTTAAAATTAATATTATATATGTTTGTATGTTATCATATAGTTTGGCTACTGTGATACTTGTATTATTAAACATTTTATCTGTACTCTATCAAAAAGAATGAATGGGATCGCACTATAGATAAATCCAAATGTCACTGCAGTAGAGTTCAATGTACCATTACAATGAATAAAATGTTATACCACGACCAATAATCTTTGACAAAGAAAAACCAACAAATGTTTTCATTCAATCGTCTGATAATATCATTTGCCTGTTTATTTTTGCAAGTAATATAACTATGGGTTCTATGTATAAGAACCAAAGTAACAAATTGATGATTTTTACTTTCTTGTGTTAAAAGTTACCGCTTAGTTTATAAAACAAAATACAAATTCACAGGTGTAAATGTTATTTTTAGCTGAAATAAAAGGGCATATGCGGCCTATTTCCCCATATGGTTGAAACTTTGAGAGCTTGTCCTGAAAACTTGTCAATTTGCACATTGGCCCTCATACGTAGGAGCCATCGATAAATTGATTAGTTTTTAAAAGTTAAATCCTAGTTTGCAATTTAAAAAAAAATTTAGAGTAAAGCGTGTAAGCTTTACACGGAAAGCATTTTTATGATGAAAATGATAATCCTTTAATTTGAATTTTAATAAAGACAAAAACTGAAGACGTAATTGAAAATTACAAAGATAATAAAAAGAAAACTATAGCAACCCAAGTTTCTATCAGCTACAATTTTTTTTTTACTTAAAATATGTTCAAAACAAATCAAACTAATATATTAATTTACTGTACTAGCTGACCCGACAGATATTGTCCTATGATACTAAATTCAATGTTCCTCATTTTCTAATTTTTTTTCCATCAAAACCACCTCTAACCAAGAATAAACACAACAAAGAATTACCAAAATTGGTCTATCAGTTGCGTGATACGATAACCAAGGGAAATAACGATAAATTTTTATATATCAAGATATTCATCGAATCAATTGAGTGAATGAAAACATATGTCTGATGTTTGTCCTGAATGAGTTGCATCTCGATAGTTATTATTTGTACAGAAGTCGCTGTTGGCGAGATGTCGGAGGGCACTCACCGTCGTCATCCGTCGCCATAGGACTCACGCTGCCAAAGAACCGCTTGTCGAGGAGCTGCAGCAGTTGCAATGCGCTCTCGTGAACCGGCGCCCGCGGACAACCGGTGCACATTAACGTCACGTTGATGATGGCCGTGTAGTGGTCGCAAGGGTATTCCCTGACGAACAATAAAATCTATTAAACACACACACACAGACACACCACTCACGAACTCAATCCAGACAGTTAGAGAGCTTAAATATTTTCTATTTCTTCGATTTAATAAATAAAAAATGAAAAATGGCCATTTCATTTCTTTATCATAGTGGAATGAAAGCGTAATTATTTACTTGCAACAACTTTCACAAACCTAATCCTGCAAAAGGAAAAATACCATCAGGAGAAAAAATTCAGTGTAATGCATATTAAATTTTCCATTTTTGCACAAATACAAATGAAAACTCGCTCTAACTTTAATCAAGTACCGTATTGCGATAGTTACTTCTTATTCTTTTCACATCGGACATATATTATCAATAATATATCATTAGAATTACAAAGTGTTCATTTCGAGATGATGAAAATCATTTTAACATTTTAATACTTCGGAAAAATTTCAATCCATCAAATTTGAATGGAAAAAATGTCAACAACAGAGGCTCGTTTATTACACCGAATTCACTGCGTATTCAGTTTTAATACAATTACTAGTATCGTGCAGACATAGGGCGAATATTCTGTAAAATTGATTTTGTATTGTTTTGCTCTGTTCTGCGGTACTACGATTTCGTTGCATTTTTGATACCTACCTTTCGTTATTCGTTTTTACTCACTGAATTAAATTATTTACATTATCTCTTTTATAAGGTCGCTAATTTGATCAATGTAAGCTTTTAGCGACGTCCTTTACTCACATAGCGGCACTACTTTATAACGTAGTCTTATCTTGTTACTCTCTTAATTCAAGGAGTTTAAAAATAATCTTTTCCTTTACCTTATATCATTATTATATAAACTCATAAAAGTATTCGTAAGTGATATAATAATTCAATTTTTGTATCAAAAACGTAATAACACAAACAATGTCTCATATATATAATGTTATTCTTATCGTACAAAACAAATTAATTTATCGTCTGACAATAATCTCAGTCAAATATAATATTTCATATTATTTCAGAGTCTATTAAACTCATAATTGTAAAATAATATTAATTTTGATAAAGTAAGGTAAGGACAATATCAACATTGGTACAAATACTCCGTGACAAAATATTTAACATTTTAAAAAAAGGTACAGAAAAACAACACTTTTTTGTTAAAACATAGAAATAATTAAATTAACGCTATTTTTTCTTTAACAACATATTTGTATTCTTGCATCAGTTCTTAAAATAAATTGTCATTAATAACATTTAAGTAATTATAGAAGATACTATTGCCCGCGACTTCGTTCGCGCCTAATAGAATAATCTAGTAATTTAGTAGTATTCTAGTGATAATGTTACTACATCAAATTTGTCTTTGAAATCGGTTAAGTTGTTTTTAAGTTTATTCGTTACATACAAAAATACAAATCATTCCTCTGTATAATATTAGTATTGATGTATATCGTAATATATTGACGCGATCGATTTATGGACAACGAAAAACTAAATACTACTCAGTTACCGGATATAGGCGACTATCACTTAGCAGATTGGCAAGGCGCTCCTCGAGAAATATCAATATAAACACACCTCCTTACCTTAAGCTATCGGGTCGTTACTAAAATACATATACGACATCTAACAAATACAGTCCAACCTGGATAACCGGGAGTGCAAGGGGCCGGTATAATTGTATTGCTTGGAGATGTTTCTCTCTAACCCGAGTTTCTCACTTAAGGAGGTGTCCATCGGGACAACGACTCTCACTTGTAAAGGTTTCTCGCTTATCCAGGTTCGACTGTACAAGTCACCGGCAAATTCGAGTACGCCGCCCGCATAGGTGAATTGCATTCGTACGAGTTCATATACAGGCATTTTACTAATATTATAAATGCGAATGTTTGACCTCTAGAACAGCTGCATAGATCTCATTGAAATTTGGCACAGATGTATAGAACACTGTCTGGAAAAATATATAAGCTACTAATTAAGTTTTTCTTTTTCTAATTCTGCGCGGACGGCGTTGTGGGTTAAAGCTAATAGTTTACATATTATAAATAAGTCTGTTAAGTTATGAGCTTATTTATCTAAAAGCTGACATGGAAAATATTCGCCGCGGGCCATGAACGCGATGTTAACTCGTTTTACAGTTTCATCGAGAAGGGAGGTACAGACTGCAAAAAGTGTTAAAAAACGAACCATCGTGATTCGATCTACGGCGCGATGCATGTTATCGAGTTTGCATTAATGACTAGACTGTAACACGAATACGCTTCTACGACCTTATGAAATTTGCGGCCGGCTATCTCATTGATTCAATAACGCAGCGAAATCCGTTTCTAAATACAAGCTGTTTCAAAATTTTACTACTTTTTTTTTTGCTTTGAATTTTTCACATTGCGTTTTACCATATTAATAGTCGATTATTTTTTTGATTATTTAAAATAAAATGGAATTTCGATAATTTTCGTCCGCAATCACGTGGCTCCCACGCAACAGGTTAAGACTTGCACAGCGGTTAACATTTATTCACGTTCACGGACGATGTAGACAAATAAAGGATTGAAAATGTGAAGGTAATACAATAAAATAACCTATTACATAAAAATCTTTTGACTATTAGTCAAAGCAAGACTTTGCTAAAGAATTCTCTTAGTGTTTTCTTCACTTTGGTGTTCCCGCCGCTCGTTTGCCCCCTTCTCTTTTATAAAAAAAAGAATGTTTCATAGAGTGAACCAGACATTTGATTAAAATAATTGTTTAATACATCTCTGCGAGTTCTCACTGTGAGTTGTAATTATTTTCACGGAAAGTTTCACAAACTTTTTATTCGGAACGCTAAATTACACGAGATATTAATAATGCTTCCATGCAAATAACGCAGAGTCAGACAAGTCCTGCGAGTTGGTAATTTACTCTTAATCTTCATTTTATAACAAAGTTGCAGTAAAAGGATTTTTTATTCGAATGAGTCAAATATGCGACTAAAGGTTGCTTTGACCGTTCCTTTGATATGCATGAATGTACTAGTGTATTTGCATGGTAATTTTACGTTAGTCCATTGTAACTCTCCGTTACCCAAAGCTTGTCAGCTCTGTTTTGATTTTTTTTAATTCTTTGGCTGTTTGTTAAAAATAAAATTAATTGGTTATTCAATCAACTTAAATAATTTCTCAAGTAGTAAGACGAGATCAAAGTACTCAGTGGTATAAAAGTTGTCAAAGTTACAGTTATAAAGGTATCGATTTCACCAGACTGTTATGAGAGTCAATGATTCGTTAACGATGAAACGTTTCCAATGATTTTCCATGCGGCCTGCGACATAGGACGACATCGAGACAATCGAATCAATTTCAAATACCTATTACAGGTAACAGAGCGTTTCGTTGGCATACCACTTGTATTATTACATATTGTATTTTCTGTTTCGTCCAAGAGTATGTAAGGGACTACAAAATGTATAATATAACCAAAATTGACCGAGGTGGAAAACAACTTAATAAAAACCTGACTGAGAAGAGGGTGACATTGCGCGTATGTATGTTCTGTTCTTTTACGAACGGAATTTGACGGGTGATTTGATATCCAATACGTATTTCATCTCTTGAATTTGAAGGTGCAATATATCAGGATTTTTTTGGTTCTTAATTATACTCGATGTGGTATCGTTTTAGTAAATTAAAATGTTTACAAGACCAGGTATGGCAGTCGCAAAACGTTTGTTTATACATTAAAGTATTCTCAAAGCTCAACGGCACAAAAAGTGTGTGGAAAATAAAATGAAAATAATGATGGAAGAGAGCTCGTTAACTCAAAGGTAGGGTTTTACGTTTAAAGTATAAAGTTTGCGGTAAAACGCGACCTTGTCGGTTTTTACTTTGTAAAGTGCACTTTCATCGCAAACTTAGTTGTAAATACACTTTACAGCAACTTACGGTTACATCGTATTTATGTATATGTTATAATGTGTATTAAGAGCAAGGAGGGAGGTTTGGCTGAAATAAGATATCAAGTAGTTTTTTCCTGACTGATGACGTAAACTTAAGGAATAAATCTTACTTCGTACTAATATTATAAATAGGAATGTTTAGGTGGATGGATGGATGGATAGATGTATGTTACAAGCTATCTCCAGTACGGTTCAATGGATCTTAATGAAATTTGGCATAGTTATAGAACATAGTCTGGCAAAAAACAGTCTATTTTTAAGTTTTTTTTTTTCGTTAAGTCGCGGGATTATATTAGGAGCTCGTTTATGATATTTTGAGAATTTCAATAGTACTTTGTACTAAAAAAATACACGTAATTGGAGTTCGTAATTGGATTGGATAAGGACTGGTTGTCTGAAACCTTAATAAATTATGGATTATTTATTTTAAGTCAACTTTTCTTGGTTTGAAAGATGAAAGTTATTGATATTTTGGTACAGATGTTTCGGCAGTGGAAGCCTACATTTAGAGTTGTATCGATTGCATCTGTAGGCATTATAAAAGTGATCGATGGTCGATAGTGTCTTGACCGACTTCGAGTACGGCAATCAGTAAACAGTGGCAAGTCAAATATTTGTCTCTACCAGGGATATAGGTCATTAGGCGCCGATATAACAACCTTATACAATAACACAATTTCACCAAACTGTCCGCAAGGACAATCATAAAAAAGTTGCAATTTTGCCTATTAATTTCATGTTTCATTTGATACATAATCGATCATTTACGTAAATTCAATTTATGTCTGTCCAAATGTTTGAAATTATATTCTTGATTTTTCTATTTTGTACTAAATTCAATCTTGGATAAAGCAAATCCAAATTAAAAACTCAGATAAATCCGACTTTGAATTAAAAATTTTATGATTGAACAACGATAGAATCACTGCAGACACTTTAGTGTTCTAAAAAAATTCCATCCCTTTCATGCTCTTAAATAAAATAGTGACGACAATATGTTTGTGTTAACAAAAGATTCACAAAAGTGCTATACTAGTATAATGATTTCAACTTACCTAGCACTAAATATAGTCGCCAATGCCATAAAGCATCCGTCAGCAACTCGCGGTGTTCCAGTGAAGCATTTGTCTACCGTCCAGTCTAGTAGCGGACCTATATCGGGGTTGCGTTCCAAAAGCAATACGATTGTCTCGCGAGCCAGTTCGTAAATCTGTATGGACAATATAAAACAATAAAGAAAACGCAATACATTAATTAAAATTTTTAACATTAGCAGATTATTTGAAATTTACTAATATTGCTAATATTATAAATGCGAAAGTTTAGATGGATGGATGGATGGATGTTTGTTTGAAGTATGAAACATTTTTTGTCTCTATGCTAACATTATAAAACAGATTAAATAATTACTAGCTTCTGGTCCCGACTTGTCTGTGCGGAATTAAAAAAAAACATCAGGATGAATAGTAGTACTGTATGTTATTTGAGACTAGGTTCTATACCTGTACCCAAATTTTAATAAGATACGTAGTTGCAGAGATTTACAGAGTTATCGAGTAAATATGGGAATAAACATATCTACAGGAAACTCTATACATTTCCAGAATTATAGGTAGCTTATGTGTTTGTCAAAACTGTGTTCTACATCTATACCGAATATCATCGAGATTTGTTTGCCCTTTCTGGAAATATCTTGTAACAAAAATTCATTTCGCATTTATAATATTAGTAAGATTTTAAACGTTTACGTTATTTCTCGAAATGCTTTTCATGTGGACAGACATTATAACTATTTTTAGGGCGTAATCCCTCAATAATAGTGAATTCGACGAATTCAGGTGGCTGTTACCTTTTTTGCCATTTATTAAAAAAAACATATTCGTTATTTTTTATAATATTTTTATATTACTAATATCAAAGAAAAAAATAAATTGCGTCATTAGTGTATGAAAAAATTCGTAGAGATGTTTTTTACGTTCACATTTTCTGCGAACGATGTTATTTTTATATGTTTATTGTACATTTTCTCATAAGAGATGTTGAAGAAGCTTTTAAGTTATTATAAACGGCAATATCAGTAGAAGCCAGAAATAATGTTTTACAATTAACGCCTTTGATCTTACTTAATTTCAGTTGTATGGATACATGAAATATCTTTAATACGTTATTTCTTATGCGAAGATTTTTTTTACAAAATTACTTTATATGTGTTTTGTAACCAATTATGATTTATTTCAATATACAAGTGTACATAGTATTTCACATATAGCAATCACAAAAATATACAAAGTACTTTCATTATAAACAGTTCTTGTTTTTTTATACATTTCTGAATTTTCTTCCTTTACTCGATTTTCTGTTTTCATTATGTGTTTTAATATTTTTGAGCAAAAAGAGTTAATTAAATAATTCACAAACCTTATCGTCAGTAGAAGAGAGCATTTCACTGAGCCATGGATAGAGGGCGCCATCTTCAGCGAGCGCAGTCGGGGCAAAGCACGGCCCGCAGCACGCGAGTGCGCTCATCGCCTTACAACAATTATATTTATACATACAACATACATTATATTATGTCGAATTTTAGTTCACTGGGACTTAAAAGGCTTAAATAGTCCTAGCACGAATACTAAAAATCTTATACAATTTTGACATGATTGAAGACTCGAAGGCGATTGTCACAAATATTCGTGCTAGGTTCACTGAACCAACCAAATGTATCAATCGTTTTGAAGTTTATGTTAAAAATAAGTTTTGACCGCCAATAGAGATTAGCTTAGTTAGATGAAAGACTCACATATTGTCTAGCTTTAACGGGCAGAGAAGAGAATGAGCAGAAAAAGGGACATTTCGTTACCGTGAGTGCGGATAGATTGAGCCTATCATCTGTGTCGTGAGCCTGCTGGGGCTGGGGCTGGGGTTGGGGCTGGGACGCCGGTGGCTGCGTCACCAGCGTGCCGAGGTGCTTCGCCAACGGCCCGCAACAGCTCGCGAACAGTGAGAAAAGACCGCGGCACAATTCTTTCTTCATCAGCGTACCGTACATCTCGACTGAACAGATTAATATCATTAGTCAATTATACGTTAAACTATGTTAATAGTATAGGTAGTTACGATTTATGGTAGCCATGTACTTAATTCTAACAGGAAATACCTACAATATCTGGCTAATTAGTCGTTAAGTGGTCCACCTTAGAGTAAGTTTTAAGTATGGGAAATGAACATGCTGCGGTATGAATTATACTTTAGGGTTCCTACCAACGAAAAGAACGAGAAGTGCATTAAAATTGCTTATGATCTCACTAGGGAAGCTCTTGACAAGTTCAGTGACGAAGTCTGCGAAGGTAAGTCGTTGCTCGCGCGCTGCGGCCGCGTCCTTGTCCGTCTCCGCCTCAAGGCACTGGCGCACACCGTCCAGGTACTCAGTTATAGAGGAGTGAAGACCACCGCTCTCCAACGCAAATGTACTGCCACAAATAATAATCAACACTTTACTACTAGTTTAGTAAATTGCAGTATTAAATTAACAATAAAAAAAGAAAAAATAAATACTCCCAGTAATCATTTCATCAATTACAAATAGAATTGACATAAATAGGAAAATAATAATTACTATTCACTGATCTAGTTGGAACTAAAATATTAGCGGTGGTGTTAGTGTCGTATTCCATGGATACACTAGTGCCACTTTTATGATTTTCACCTGCTGATCAAATCTAGAATAAATTTACCTGTTGGAAAACGTATTCCGCCTCGCAATAATGAGTAACATTTTGTTAAGATGCAAACGAAGCGCGTCTCTGCGACGTCGCCGCCGCATATTCTCTTGTTTGCGATCAACAGCTTCCCGCAAAATGGGCAAGAGCTCCTCGAACAAGTCCCTGGATCAATAAAAATACTTTCAGTACGTAATGTTCATTTTCCATAATCACTTTCTTTAATAAATCATCAATTCATTTTTTTTTCAATATGAAAGATGTGTGATTTTATGAAGTTGCAAGCTTCTCTTCATGTGCTATTAATGTTGTTATTTACTTAAGTGCATCTGGATTGATATGTCCGCAGGCTGAAACGGCGGCGTCGCGTACTTCTGGCACCTCGCAGCGCACCAGCGGCGCCGCTAGCTTGTGGAGCGCAGCAGGAGCGGCGTGCGCGCCCCGCGCCTCTCCCCCGCTGCGCTCGCTCAGCGAATCCGGCGACGAACTAACGTCACAACAGTTGTAATGAATAATGCTTTATGTGTAACCTGTACTGATAAATAAATCACTTTCAAGAAATTCATGACCGGAATCAATGAACATATCATCATAGATTACCAAGTGATATTTTTAAGAAAAACTTATATTTGACAGAATCTTACTATCGTCTTATTGTTCAAGTCAGACTTTACAATTATGAATTTGATAGTAAAGTTATTTAAACTGTCATTATTGCTCCAATAAAGTAAAATGACATAACAATCCTTTTGTATATATATGAACACTATGTATTCCTTGGAAAATTTACAACACATTTTCTGAATATAGAGGAATGTTTCGAAAATTTAAAGCCACCAAATAATATTAGTATGTAAAACTTTCTAATGTGACATGTCATTTATTTAAAAATATAGCTAAATTCGAGTACGTTAAGTGTAGTTACTTTGTGTATACTTCCTTTGGCTGAAAATGTTAAAAAAATCACAAATTGGTACCTTACATCAAACTGTATAGGTCAGTATGTATGAAGACTTCATTTCTCACTTTATAATTATCATATGAAATAATCCCTATTACAAGTTACTCACATTATAATGTAAATTTCCATTGTCCTACCTCTTGGCAGAGATGGCATGAAGTATAGACTTTCATAAAATTTATTAGTAGCATTTCAAAAAGGATTATTTACGACATCAAACAACTAGTTTTCTACTGGAGGTAAGTCAATTTAGTAGGTTTTGAAATGAGACATTGTGATAATATAGATTTACAACATTCATAAAGGAAAACACAAGTTAAACGACAAAGGTATAGTCACATTTTCTGACAAAGGAAGACGAGTTAAGAGCACATATTACAAGTAGAAGCAAACAGCACAGAAACAACATTGAAAGACTACATAAAATTGTTTTCGAACAATAAAAGCAATATGGAACAAATGTACAAAAAGCTTACGAAATCAAACAAAAACTGATAAGTTCCTTCAAGGACTAGGCTAAGTACATTCTAATAGCGAATATATCATATTATTTTAGTACACTACAGTGTAATTCAACAACATAATAAAATAGCACGAACATAGAATAATTTAGACGTACCATTTTAAACTATAAAGTTTTTTTTATTAATTTTATTATAACATTTATAAATATACCGAACCTGTCATATCTAGTTAATTCACAAGTTAAAGTTTAACAAATATTAAAATTTTCATTCATATATTAAATTTATAAGAGACAATTAAAAGTACGTTCTCTCTATGTCCTTTGTATTTTCACTTAGGAAATGCCTTTCACACACTTTTATAGCGGTTATTTTAAAACATTAAATATTAATTGTTTCCCAAAATTCTATATCAAACTTTAAATTCTGTTTATTCCACATAATGGGATGGTGAGATATAGATCTTTATAATATATTTTGTAAGCTAATAAAATAAATAACACCATATAAAATGTCTCGTACTCACACACTCATACACGGACACGCAAATAGCGAAACTCGTATACTTAAGTCTCAGTAGTTCCAACTTTAGTATGTTAAGTAATAGAAGTGTTATAAAATCGTCTCCTCTTTAAAAATTTGTTACTTCAACGTAGATTTAATTTCGTCCATTTTTCCCATAGCATATACACAACTACACATTCCAAGTTACATGAGAGCTTAGCAAACGGACACTATACGTTCGTAGGAAAACACATTCAAATGGAAAGATTGATCACAGCGATATTTGTAACAGGACATAAAGATATAAAAATGTATAGAGAGAACTAAATAAATTTAGTCTGGTTGCAGCAGTATGATCAATCTTTCAATTTCAAATCGACACGTATATAGTGATCCACATATTGAAAGTTGACAATTATTGGCCATACACTTTGTCATTCACAAATATGAAAACATTTAAATTATGCGACTACAATGTGAGAGCGCGCACATTAAATGATAATGTCTTAGCACGTGTCGATGTTTGTATGTAAGAAGTAAACAAGTCGACAGAGCACAGCCTACCAGCTATTGGCGATCAAACAGTTCTGGTCGTAATGGCGATTATACAATGATGTATTCTAGCTGTGCACGTTACCTACGCGTGATGTGATGGATGACAACGGAACAGTGGAGTTCGTATCGGATCTTTTGAACCACCGCAGAACCGACAATGCATGTGATGTCGATTCCATCGGAAAGTCTACAGAGAGTCTGCGACGACAGATGAGAACGGCACAGATTCATGCCCCGATATGTTAAGACAACGATGAGGATAAGCGAGATGGTACCAATAGGACGGAAACGATGGTATGATAATCAAATGCGACGTGCACATGGCGATTGGCGATGCGATTGGCGATGCGAATGGCGATTGTATCGGCCACCTCGTCCGCTTGTGATGCCTGTGCGCTCGGGCATAGCTGAGGGGCAGCGTGAAGAAGCCGCCGGTGGCGTTGAGGCTCTCGCTGGAGCCGGTCAGCGCGGCCGGCCCGACCCACCCCTCCGGCTCCGCGTGGCTGGACAGAGGTCACGGTGCGCCATATTGCCTTCACACTCTTACACTCAACGACACACTGACGATGCAATCTCATACCGATTGCTGCGCTCTAACTATAATTTATGTCCGTCTCCGCCTTACTCTATACATCTTCATATAATCAATATATAAAACACACAATCGACTCGAATGTTAGAATTCAATTCGGACTATTTGGTCAAAGTATCGCGTCTCACATTAGTTAATATTGTAAACTTCTATTACGATGACAGAGATTTTTAATTGATTGTGGATCTGGTTATCAAAGTATACTCAAGTATTTACGGTACATTTATGTCACCATAGATAATAGAAGCTCAGAATACAAATCTTAAATGATTCCATAGTTACCATGTTAGATATATGTGCAGATTATTGAGACGTTCAAGACGTAACAAACGCATGCGACGTTTAACATAGTTATATATCAGAAGGTATTTCTTATTATTTATATCATTTATTAACTAATATCTCTAATATTAATCTTTTAAATGCAAACGAGTTTAATACTCATACAAGTGACAGCAAAATAAGATCTCTACTCCTTTCAGCTCAACAAATTAATTTTAAAAATACTATACAAATAAATGCTTTAATGCCAATCAAAAAATATTTCAACATATTATTACTTGTAAAGCCAATCAAAATATTTATATGATAGTGTTCATTTTGTTAAACATTGTTTAATTTATTGAACGTGGCGGAATTATGTACACATCATTTTTTAAAAACTGAAATCGATATAAGTGGTTTTCAGTTTGATTTCAGAGATCGAATATTGAGTTACAAAAAATTACATTAAAAATAAATCCGTCACACTCAATGTTAATGTTGTCATACATGTTTTTCTATATTTATGGCATTTAACTTACCTGAGACTCAAATCTGGACTAGCACATCGTATGACAGGACTGGGCACGGCCGGGACAACTAGGTATGCCATTGTCATGTAATACTTCCACACCTAGTAGCAGTAATACATTAATATTAAAAAAAACAATAAAACAACACTATTTTTAAAATAAAGTTAAAAAATAAACTAACACTTTAAGATAAAATACGACACACGTTTAAGCTCTGGGAAGTCATAATTAAATTTACATACATACAAACAATCTTACATACATACATCCCTTTGTCAGTTGATAAACAAAATAGATCAGTTTACGGGAGAATTCATTGTAAAAATATTTTATAAATTATTACTCACCTGCATATATCCATCCCTTTCTTTCTCAGGTTTTCTGGGTAAAGCGGGACTGCGAGAGAGCAACGATGCGCGATTATCACTGACTGGTCTGTAATATATACATGATAATTTATATTAAAACTAGCTCTCGCCCGCGACTCCGTCCGCGCGCAGTTAAAAAAAAATGAAAAATAGATGTTGGCCGATTCTCAAACCTACTGAATA
>JAOPJD010000025.1:705944-735243 GCA_026167825.1 Papilio polyxenes | reverse complement strand
ACAAATGAGATGTATTTGAAGTCTCCGAGAGTACTGTGGGACACACGAAATCTGCATCTCCTATTTTACTTTTTTTTTAATATAAAAATAAATATTCGCTTTTTATGACCCTTTATAATTTAATTCTATTTTAAAACATTTACCTAGGTCGTATGAAATTTCACTTTTACATGTCCTATATAAGAAAGTAAAAATAAAAATGGTTAAAGTTGTGGGACAGTCCGATTTTGCTAGGGTCATTTTTTGTGAAAAACACCCATGTACATTTAAGCAGTGCCATAATTTATTAAAAATGTATATATATCGGTGTGTGCTTGTGTATGAAGTCTGTTATAAATAATTGTATAAACATTGACCTTGAGTTCGGCTGTGAATCGTTTGCGCACGGAGGAGAAGCGTGACTGCGCCAGGACGCCGATCACTTCAGCGTACAGATCAGCAATTATATGCACGTTCGCCGCGTTTGGGTTCGATTGGAGCCTAGAAATTGAACATTTAGATGAAATCATTGCTAGATATTAGTGAATCTATACAACAAATGAAGTGTCATTCAATTTATATATCAGTTATTTATAATTAAACAAATAAATGAATATATTTTTTTATTTAACTTACCCTTCTTTATAATTGAATCGTTTGAAAGCTAGTGTTTCAATGTAATGCACTAGGTCTTCGTGTCCCGGATGGAAGGGCAGCTGACGTAACACTTCTATCAGAGCGAGACAGAAGAGGAACTCTACAGCAAGGTCTCGTCTCTCCGCTTGCAACTCCTCGCAGCTACGTTCAGTTGTCTCCGTGCCGGCTCCACTGCCCGCTACTATGTAGATTATGCTGCTAAAATATTTTAAGGGAACATTAAAACAAACTATATAAATGCAATTTGATAAATAATGTACTGAAGTGTAGGGGTAAGAATAGACAATAACAATTTAAGATGTATTATATGTAAGGGATAAAAAATTAAAAATAGAATATTAGAGCTTGAACTTAATGCGTTAAAAGAAAGAATATATCAGTTTTTACCAATAAAATGTTATTAGAATAGTAACATAACACAATATTTAGAATAACAGGATTATTAAACAATTTTTGGAAACAAATTATTTAATCATAGGAAATGAGACAAATTAGAAAGCATTTAAAAAAAACTATATTTATTGTAATTTTATAAATTGTAAGAATCAAATGAAAGCTCCAGATAATAAAATAACTAGATGTTAAGAACACAGAAACTACTGGCAGTCAATGCTTGAAACATTTTTTGGGTTTCATCTTTTATATTGATTTTCTTGATGATATGAAAAAAAAAACATGACTTTAGTTACCAATTGTTATAAATTTGGAACTATTTAAATAACAAAACTTTCTTATCTTAGATCGGACTCATTGTTGCTATTCATATGGAAAATTACATTACAATCTTTCTAGGCATATGCCTTAGCTAAAAATTTGCATGTGATTATTTCAACTTACCTTTTGTTACGTGAATCATGCTGTGGCTTTTTTGCTTGTTCACTGAGCTGCGGTGAATCAGCCATTTGACGTTCAAGCCAGCCAAACAGGGCCCGAAGTAAAGAAGGTAGGCAGTGCTCAGCGACAGTGCCAAATGCTGATAGAATCTGGTCCAGTTGTGGATCTTCACCACGTTGAAGAGTTTTGTTCAAAGGCTTCTCCTTAAAAAAATACGTTAGAGCTACAGTACTTTTAAAGTTTAAGTTATGGTATTCCTGTGTCAAATGAATTGCTTGCTACTCTATTATTGTATACAACATATTATAAGTCAAGTACACACCAGTGGTTCCGCCATCACTGCTTCCATTTTCCTCTCAGCTTGAACTGTGAATTCAGTAAATAATAGCCTCATGACATACTCTCCCGGACGTAGGTCCATATCTGTGGGTGGTATAATAGGGCCTTTGTGTGGACCCCATGGTAGCATTGAGCCTGAAATTTTAAAAAATAGTTAGAAAATTACGCTGCATGAACCAAGTTAAACAGAAAGAATTATTATACAATTGCAGGCAAAGAGCTGTCAATGTGATAATATTAAACAAAATTTTCACCAAAAATGAATTCTACACCATTTGTATATTTCAATTTACTGAGGCAGTGATATCTCATCATTGAAATGTCAAAAATGTTAAGTTATAATTAAAAATCAATTTTAATGAATTTAATTCCTTGCAAAAAACTTTACAAACTACAATACTATAAGCAAGGCTGGACGAGTTTGAATGGGTTATACAGACCTTCACATTTATGAAAAGTCTGAATGTATATGGTTCATAACAAATGATCACAAACAAAGAAAGTAAAACAACAATTTCTTGAAAATTTATCATTCAAGATATTAATCATAATTTTGTGTTTATCCTTATTTTATAATAATATTATTTTCTTTGGTTATATCGAATCATAGTTAATACAATAGCTATTGATGGTAAAAGAAATATAACTGTACAACTCCACTGCTGTGACCCTTGTATTAACACTTACTGTCGTGTTTTATGACATATGATGGTAAATATTAAATGAATACCTCTGGTAGATATGATTGTTGCCAGTGAATTGCCGACATTTCTCCAGTCGTTGGCAGTGAGTGTTGGTGCGGACCTGTCCTGAGAGGCGTGAGCGTCTGAGATACTGGTGTCGGCGCTGAAGGGCATCGGAGCTTCACCGTCATGGGGTCTTTGTTCCGATATCACACTGCCTTCGGACTCGGCCTCGCTCGACACCATTGATGATGGAGTTTCCTCCATTCCTTCATATAAATGTGCAAAACTTTATTGATAAAATTCATAACAACTCTTACTGGTTATTAATACAAAGCTCCATTTCTCTTGTGTAAAAGCATTTGCTCAAAGATAGTAGGTTAGCAGGTATTTTAGAAGACGCTCAGTACTGTGCCGACCCTCCGTAAGGAAAAGGTGGTAGGACTATGATCATGTATGTATGATGTCAACATATTTTTAATGAATATCAAGAAAGCAGCTAACCAGTATAAGCAGATGCTAAGGGGCCAAAGATGCATTGCAAACTAAAGGTAAGGATAATCTCTATATATTTCTATTTCAAATATTTGGTAAGTTGTGAATTAATTACCATCTTCTGTATGAGTATCAGGGGGTGCAGCATTCATCATGTCAGATACATCAAATGTTATCATGTTTGTCTTCAGCGTTGTTACTGCTACTATAAGGCTGATGAATAAAACAATTAAATGTGGCATATATAGTGCCATAAATATTATTACAGTTTGGATTAAGTTACAAAAGTTTTTATAATTTCGTTAATTTTTATTCACTTTTAAATTTAACTGGATATTAGTCTTGGTTACAACAAAAATATACTGGACTTCCCATAATAGTCTTGTAAAACTTTAATGTGAAATTTAAGAAAACTGTGATGTGTGTCTGAAATGTTTTACAATTTTTATAGAATTATAAAGGCTATTTGTCAGTATAAACAGAACGAGAAACCAAAAGGATTTACAAAGAAAAATATAAAATAAAGAAATGATTTATACTAATGTATTTATAACCTAGTGATTTTATAATTTTTATAATTTATATAAATCAATACATGTATACAAATGAAGCTGGGATCAATCACTCACTAGTAAAAGATAAGTGTGTTGACCGGTCAAGTATTGAGTTCTCATCTTATTTTAGATATGGAATATTTAAATTTTCCCAAGATCAAAGGATGTATGTTAATGTTTGGTAGAAAAATATGGTTGAAAAATGTACACATATATTAAAATGAATCTCTATTTCGCTTGGTCATCCACCAATGGAAATAGAGATTAGATGTAAATAGAGAGAAATCATAGCATCGGACATAAATGGATGGAACCATTTCACTAATTATTTTTGTTGTGATTATTATTGTCAGCTGAAGATTCTTATGAAAGAAAATATTTTAAAAAGTTAATGAAGACAATGTCCTCCGTCGGGTCACCTAGTCCTTAATAAAAATAATTACCAAAAATGCTTGTGTGGTAGAACTTACTTCTCGTTACAAAAATGTGATGAAAACACAAAACATTATAATGTTTGTCTACAATATGAACTTTCATATTTTCTATGGTAAATAACTGAAATATTACTATATGCAGTTTTTCAAAACAATTGTCTGATATACATTTTACTATTCCAACTAGGGTTGCCAGGTTGCCAAACCTACTAGCCAGGCAGACCAGCCAGTTCTGCCGGACATTTGGGTAGAAAGGTCGGACATCATGTATTATTTAGAATTTTGTATCAGTATTAATAGGTACACTCTCGTTTAGGAAATGTAAAAAGCCTAACAAAAGCCAGACAACCATTTATTTTGGCCGGACACACTATGAAAAAGCCTACCTATGTCTGGCTTCGTCCGGACGCCTGGCAACATTAATTCCAACAAAAGAAGCTATAGAAGATTCCAGAACTTTAGATAGTTGAGCAAATGGGAATTGCTGGTTAAAAAAGTTCTAGTATTTTCTAGTATAGATTCTTCTAATATTGATTAAGAATTGTTTGTTATACAACTTTTGCAGTTACATCAATGGATTTCAAGAATTAGTTGTGAACTTGTTTGTTGTTTTTAAAAGAAAGTGACAAGTGAAATGGGTTATTGTTTTATGTATGTTAAAAGGAACAGGAGGAAGATAAAGTTAAGTAAAGAATATTAAGGAACTTATGCTTCTCATTACAAAAAAAAAAAAAAAAATACAGAAATAAATTTATTTTACTAATTGAAACTACCCTTGATGGTGTAGGGAACAATTTAACATAGCATCAAAACTGTAGTGGAAATGTTATGTTGATACCGTTTTTTATCCAACATGTTTTACATCATTCCTATGGTAATAGACAGTTTCATTATCTTAAACCTCTTTAATGATGCTAGTTATCCTAATTTTATCTCACACTTCAGTCCAAATGTTCAATAAAAGTTCACTAACATTAACATAAAATTGTGGAAAATGGAGTTGTTTCATGTGAATGATTAGAAAACATTTTTTAGGAAAACACAATCAGATACAACTGTTTAAAAGATATTTGATTGTTGTACTGTATAAATCTTTGACACTTCATATACACTTCCAATCATGCAATGAAGCACAAATTCAATTCAATCATAAATACCCACCAAGTTCAAATTGATTAATGGTCATTCACTCCTGGTTCAACACAAGATAAGAATATATATCATAGAACATAACATGTATGAATCCATTTATTTTTTTAATTTATTATGGTAAATAATAAATAATACTTTGCGAGCCGAAATAAGGAAAATTTAGAAAATTATCGCATCTCGTAATCGAAAACTAGGAAACATGTTTGTGTAAAGTTATTTTAGTTCGAATTAATAAAGATGCTTTAGTAAATGCAGTCGTTTTTCATTGAATTGTAATTGACGCTGACATTAAATTAGAATATTATACTGCTAAAATAACACGTACATATTTATATACCTGTGAGAGCAATCCTGAAGAAAAATATTATTAAATGATCAAACGCATTAAGTGCTAAAATTAACGATAATAAGATGTTATTGAAGCTTCAAATATCATTATGATGTATGTGCAAAATTGATAAAAAAATATATTCTGCATAGCTTACCTTACTTTTTATTTTTTGTAAAATTTACCACTTTTTAAAATGAATTTCATTGTACTTCAATTTATGATAAAATTGTGGTATATTAAAAAACTCCTTTTTCACTATAACTCATTTTCACATTTATCGTATAATCTCATTTGACACTTTCAAAAACTAAAAATGTCATCTAGTGGAATATTGTTGCCATGTTTCAATTTTTAAAAATTTAAAATCAATCGATTAAAATTATCCGTGAGATCTCTTCGATTCCTTATTTACTCCTCGCCATTTTGTGGAAACCCTTAGCGGAACTATTTTATTGTAATGGCAACAGAATTGTGCCATTATCATCGTTATTTTCTTTATTTCTAAATTGTTGTTTTTATATGCTCTTTGGTGGTTTTGTTCTTTTTATAGTCGAGTTGTCAAAGTATTTCACTGAAGCCGCAAATGATGATGTAGTTTTTGAGTACCTGATAAATTCAAATGGTACAATCAAAATGGCCCACTGCCCACTTAAAGTTCGTTTGATGTACTGACGTAGACGTAAAATGTTGCAATAACAAGGAAAATTGTGGCGCCCTCACAACAGAGTTTTTATTTTGTTGGTCAGACTTAAACTTTAATATTTAATTAACCCATATTACTTTTTATACCCATATACTACTTTTTTTTAGAATAACGTAAGCAGCAGCAAAACACAATGAATAAATCTATCATGTGCTAACTGAATTGTTACATATATGGGATATGCTCTTATAGAAAAGATAGTAATCGAGTAGAAAACCTATTCGTTAACACATTAGTGTAAACGTAAAACGTAAGTTTCAATCATCTTTATAATAAAGTAGTATTTAAGAGTCTGTGAAGATGAGCTAAATCTTTTGAAAGAAAGCAGCAGATTTTCACTTACATAGTTTCGAATGAACGGCGCAGTGACGAATGCTCGGCTGAATCTGAACGCTGCTGCTTAGGGATTATATGGTTTTAAAATTAAGGTCCAATAACATCATAACATTATTGTGACTTCTCTATTCGATTAGTATTCTTCACTGATGATTGACTCACTAATAAAGTTGTACTTAGTTTTGGATTGAGAATTTTTCTTGTAGTTTGAAGATTACAGAAATTTCTCCAGTAACTAAAAGACTACAACTGTTGTAGTCAACATAAATTAATAAATTAACAAAGGGACTCGATGATTCTTGTTGTTCAGTTTAATGTAGCCGTCGACGATTGCTTCTTGGAGCACACTTTAGTTCAACGTTGCCAATGACACTAGCGGTTGGTTGCTTGTATTTTAACAAATATAATTGACTTACAATGGTGATAAACTACTTAAAAACTTAACAATTACTTTGATTGCAATTAGAAAAAAGGCTAACTTCTAATATATATTTATTATATAGGAGGTTGGTAAAATATGTGCTTCTGATAACCCGTTCCAATGAATGAAGATTCACTGAACGGGTAGAAAATATGTTAGATAGGTACTTTCGGCTTATTTACTTTAAAGTTCATAATAGACTTTTGAATTCTAAGCTAACGTTTCAAATTTATTTACTTCAGTTACGCATATACCTATTTTTTTCCAGATAACTTATGTATTCATGTATTCCTGATTTTTTCATCCCGAATGGATTTAATTTCAAGGATGTCTGCGACAGATCGCAACTGATAACGTCACCCGCATATATTATATTTTTTATAATTTCTGTGCTGTATATTTTGCTTCCTTTGATGTACTAAGTAATAACAAATTCTAGTATACTGTACTGGTAGATGAACGCAGCGATGGATTGATTTAACTGGCCTACATTAGGCTCACTTGTCCTATTAGACCCATGCATCGGGCCGATCCTCCCAACAGGATATCGTTTTGTTAAAACTCGGTCACAAGCTTGAATAGCTCACTTACATGATAGCACTTCAGTATTTTAATTCAGTAGGTTTAAAATTTTCGAATCAATCTATAATGTTTTAAAATATCCATTCATCAGCTTCTAAATAAAGGCGTCTTTCGCTTGGCATACAATTTAACTAACCATAAAACTAGGTTAAGCTTGTATTAAGCGCAACAATTGTGGCCTGAAGGGATAATAAATATAGCTGAACAAGTCACTACTAAATAAAATCTCTACTCGTATCAAAACATCTAAGTTGGTGCTTAGGTAACATCAAAATGTTCTGGAATAAGATCAGATAATGTATGTGTCGAATGACGCACAAACTTCGCAATAGATTTCTTATTTAAATTATGTACATAATACAAGTAACCATTGTGTATGTATGTGTTGTTGTATGCAGAAGGAACGAAGGATATGGGCGAAGCTGCTAAGACACATTATTACCTAAGTTACGGTCACGGTCATCATATAGACCAAGAGCGACATCTTATTAAAATACATTAAATTTTAAAGACGTTTGCGACATTTATTGTACGGTTTGTTAAAATACACTGGTTAATTTGTAAATTATGTTCGCGTTTACATTTCCAACAATACCTGATAGCTTATATTATCGATCCAATCTATAATGTCTTCAAATTCTAATTGTAATTTAAGCTAAGAAATAAAATCCACGTATATTTAGTCCAAAAGCCTCTCAAAAACCCCCTCCCTGTCTTGTAAACTGTAATACAGGAGTAAAGTATAATGTCCTCTGGGTTTACTAGTCTTTATCGCTAAATCTACTACTTACGATTAATCAATATCTAATCTTATATCTTTATACTACCTTATTTTCTAACCTTGTAACCTAAATGCAACCTAAACATGCGCAAGTGTGACACACTTACTAACAAGATAGAAGTGTCGCTGTAGTTTACTGCACTATTTGTGTATAACCTCAGCACCTTTTTACTTTTAATCGATCTCCAAAAGTGACTTTATAATAAGGAAGATTAAGTATGAGAAATCTACACTAAGCTGAACCGTTAACCACTCTGAATTAGGTAGTTAATGGTTCGCTATTGTAGCTTTATATTCTGCAGCTGGAAACATTGTTGAAGCGTCTATGTTTCCTAGAAGAGATGTCGTTGATCAAGAATTAATAGACTAAGGTTACGTTCAATTATTGAAAGATGTGGCCTAGCTGTACTTAAGTTTGCAACAATTCTTCAATTCTACAAACTGTATTGTCTCTAGAATCTGCTCCCAAATCTAAGCTACTGGTCTTTTTTTATGTACATTGTGCAACAGACACATAGGATAATTTAAATTCTATATTTGAAGACTGCGAAACCAAGTGTATCAAATTGTTTATTTATGAGGTTAATATGAATAAAATATTTTCTGTTGCTTTACTTTTTCACAAGGAACGCAGGAGACAAGACAGGAGTGAGCGAGTGAGTAGTTCTTACATCGAGGCGAGTTATTAAAGGTACTTTTCACTAGATGACAAGATGCGCGACAACGGCTTGCTATTTCTATAGCATTATACTTCTAAAGCTTAACGCGTTTCAACGTCTTGCACCTGCAACGTCTTGTAACGCAAAAACAATACTTAATAGAGTATTATAACTATAACATTTTGTCAAAAAAAATTACAAAATTCAAGGGTAGTTCAGTATTTAATTGTAAGTGAAGCGGTTACAAGGCAGGAGATATTTTTTCTGTTCGTGTAATAGCGCCATTGTAGATTGCTTATAGAAATATAAATAGCGCACTGTCAAGAGTCGCGCTAGTGAAACCTGCGCTTAACCTGTAACTGGTCAGTTTGGTTTGGGGCTGTCGTTGCCAGTTGGTTTGTGGGCACGCTACATGTTGCACGTCGTATTCCTCGGAAATATTTTCACTTCAAAAACCACGTGTAAGTTAAAACTTTTTTACCATTTCACTTATCAAGTTATAAAAATACTTTTTTTTTATTGACTGCCACTTATAAAATTACTATGTAACCTGTTAGACTAGAAACCTGTTTTTAATTAACCGGGCCTATTTTTTGTGGTCACATTGAAACTGCAATTAAATTTTGTTTTTAAAACCTTTTCTTTTCACTTTCTTTAAATTATGTATTTTTATAAAAAGTTTTTTATTTATAAATTTTCGTTATTTAGACTCTCCAGAAGATGTCTAAGAAGAGTAATTTGGAAGCTGCCATGAGCAGCGGCACCTCAAAAGCTTCGGAATCTACTCCGCTAATCACTAAAACGGTAAGAAAAATTTAGAAATTTATCATATTTTATCCTACCCTCGTAATTGTTATGAAATATTTTATCATTATTGAATTACCGTAATAATTGGTAGTTAAATTTCAATTACTATTAATTACATCGAATGTTCTAATTTTTGGAACCTGTTTTTTTTCTTGCGGCCAAAGTATCCAATAAGATATTAAAAAGCTTCTTGCGACTGTTATTTCTGGTTAAAGTAAGCTGGTTACTTTAACGAAAAGTAACGACGGCATTTCATGAAAAAATACTATAGAATATTACCTATACATATATACTCGTCTAAAGATTGAAGATTGTAATTAGTGCATACCTACTGAAAAAATCTGAAGCGCTTTTTAATAATAAACTTATTAATCGGCTTCACAAAGGAGCCGGTTGTCTAAGCGTCCGTATGTTTTTTTTACTCAGACCGCGTAATGTAATAAGGAGAATCAGGTTCCATTTAAAATTATTACGCAATATCGGAGATTAATTACAAATCATAAAACCAACTGGCAACATTATGAGCATCTAGAATTTATTATAGTTTATTATCGTGAGTTTCCACTGCTGAAATACTCATACAGAAACGTTAGTATTATTTCTGTATTTTCGAAGAGAATGGACAGAGAGACAAAAATATGTTTTTATATGAGTGTTTACGCAATTAAGTAACATTTTGAGTAACAACATTGTTACCGACAGCATGCCGACGGCTTAGAGCTACCGTTGGAACGGTCCGTATACAGCGGTCCTTATTGTTGTTATCGAATGATTTTCCTTACAATTTGTTAAAATTTTAGAAGGTTTGTACAAATATCGCACGAATTGAAAAAGTGTAATTTTTGTGTCGGCCTTTGGGTTTCTGGTGTATGCTTGTTGTATATTATATTGTTTTGTGTAGAATGACAATGGCGAAGAGATCAAGAAAGGTAGCGGGCTGTCTGTGAACCAGGCGGCGCTGCTGGTGGCTGGTGAGATGGCTGGTAGCGGTGTGCTTGCGCTACCCCGCGCACTCGTCAAGACTGGTAAGTAATGTACTTTACGTTGGTATTTGACTAATCTTTATTTAGTCTTTATGATTACTTTGTAGATTATTTATTTATATCACATCTCCGTTAGAACGCATAACAATCTTTATAGTGCGTACAGTATAATTGGCTCAAATTGTCAGTGACTGAAATAAAATACATTCCACACTAATGTGCACTGGCTTTTGGTCAAATAACTATTTTATCTACTACGGCGGGTAGTTCTTATTATAGCGATCCAATTCATTTTAATATTAATAACATTATAAGTTAGTGTACCCTTTTAAAGGTTTTTTTATTTGGTAATTTTCTGTAGGTCGAATTTATTGGACCGATTTTGATGGCATTCTTCCCCTGATTTGAAGTTGTAAAGTCAATCAAAAGGGAACACCTTGGTTTTTAATTTATTAATGAAACGATCAATACATAATTTGATTTATAAGTAGTTAGAACAAGATTAGATTCACAGTGTACATATTTAAACCACACGACAGATCGATTCGTGTGAATGTAAAGTTACATGCAGCTGACGTATAATTGTACTTTAACTGCTACAAGCTGTGTGTAATTATAGGTTGATACCAAAAGACACTTGTGTACCAAGATACTGTCCTTGTTTTACCAAGTGATTATTTATTTAATGTTATTGTTTCAATATTTTTGAAAATAAAACCTTAATTTTGTTAACTAACGTTCATATAAACACGAGTTTCCACTGATTGAATACTTGTACCAAAATATGTTATTTTTTTTTTCGAAGAAAATTACATCGAAAGAAATGTTGACATTATCTTATTCTATGTGTGTTTCGGCAGTGGGAACTCACGGTAATATTTACATAATACATACAGGTTTAATATCGAATGATTTTTTTTGTACATGCCAAGCTACAATATATGGATGCCAAAGCGAATTTTTATGCTTATAGCGAAGTGAGAATCAATAATAATTCCATATTTGTTTTATTTTTCTATTTATATTTTATCTTTGTACTAATGAATTCTTTTTCAACAACATTTAAGTAAATTTTTTAGAGTCATTTATGGCTTTGAAGGACGATTCTTTCTGCATAGAAGATAAAATGGTTGATGTTAACGCCCTGGCGAGCTTCAGTTTTGTAAAGCGGGAGAAAGTATTTAGTACTATAAATATGTACTTTTATAAGTGATTTAAGTTTAAAGATTAGATGCTCAGAGACAAATACGATTTAAATCGTTAATAAATGGAAATTTTAAATTATTCCAACAACAAGTTGTAAAGTAACACGTCAAGATTCTCAAATCCGCCCACTGAAGGCGAATATTTCAACATTATTTTTTTCACATTAGCATTTGTTGCTTGTTTAGTTCACGTAAGATTATTAGTGCACATGCTGTCTCGTCTTCTGTCCCGAGTGTGAGAGAGATGGGATACTAAAACAAGTCCGACGGAGCCGTTATGCTAATGTGGTCGGTTATAAAAATAATGACAGTTCCCAAATGCTAGCCATGGATCGGTATCTTTATTTTATATTCTTTTATTAATCTATTTTATTAAAATACCACAACAAAAATAAGATTTACTTAAAAGAAATATTCCAGCTTTATGGGGGCCGGAAATATTGCGCGTAACAGAATTTTAGTTATCGCCATTAGGCTTATATTGGCACATGCGCTTGCAGCTAAGCTAACCACGTGTCATAATAAAATTTGAATCTCATAATACATTATTAAAAAAGAAGATCGTGTTGGTGCTGTTTTTGTTGTTTTTCGTCTGTAAATTATTATTATTTGTAGTAACATTGAATAGTTACAACCTAGGTAAATATGAAAGCATCAAGTTTCATTTACAATAGCAATTTATTACTGTGTGCATATTTCCTTACCCCAATCTTACTAATATTATAAATGCGAATGTTTGGATGGATGGGTGTTTGAAGATATCTCCGGAATGGCTCAACCGATCTTGATGAAATTTGGCATAGATGTAGATCAAAGTCTGGAAGAACACAAAGGCTACTTATAATGTTTTTATTTTTTTAATTCCCCGCGGACAGAGTTGCAGGCGACAGTTAGTTTTCAATAAATTATAAACTTGATATCCAACGCATGCCTTCAAGAATTTATTAAATTACACATCATTCATATAATAAAATGTATTTATATTTAAAAGTCGGCGATTATCTATGTCCAGGTGTGTTACTCACGTCTCACGCAATTTTTTATATGAGCTTAACTTCACATAAAGGTTCTTCTTCATTACCGAAATTCCGGTCTAGCTTCATTAGAGTGTCTTTGAAATTGGCTACTTTATATAATTGGCTAATTATACTAGTGATGTCTAAATAAACTTAAGCAAATATTAAATAACAAAATTAATTTAGTCGCCCAATTAATGTTCTGCAGGATGACTTTAACTGTTTTTTTTTCTTGTAAACAATAATTTCAAACGTACAGTATTATGTTTAAGGTGATCTTTTCTGGTTAAATCCATGACATAGTTGTTGTTATCATCGGACAATAACGTTAAAAGCAGCTGCAACATTCCGCAACGACTTGCAACGTAACTTTCCTTACCCACCTCGACTCTCTTATATATAAACAACTCTCTTTTATTGGGAATATACATGAATTATTTATTGAAATTGTAGCAGACTGTTGAAAATAATTTCCTTATATTATTGTAACCATTCCAAAAAAAAAAAGTTGTGATAGGTTTAAAATAGTCGAATGGCTTCAAACCAATGACAATTAGTTTGGTATGTCGTGAAATTAACAATGGCGTATTGGTGTTTTACTGCAATTAACTACGCTAAATTACTATTGCACAAAGTTTATTTACCTAACAATAATAAACTCTGACAAAATTGTCAGTACCGGTTTGACTTGTAACAGGTATAATTAAATTTTAGTTTCATATTCAAAATGAATACATACATTAGTGTAATTTGATGTCTAATTATAGAAGAATACTTCAAGTTTAAACATTATTATTTCCGCTTCATTATAACATAGATATAGTGTTACATTTACTATCGAAACCATACGAATGTAAGAATTTAATGTTGAACGTACGAGTAATTTTACTATTTAAAAATTCAGTATTCACTCACGCTTTTAGGATTTAAATCGTTAGAAACGAAGCTTAATTCGTCAGCCTATTAATAATAATTTAGTATTTAGATTAATAATACATTGCGTATTTACAATTTACTATTACGTTTCGTGGTTGTCTATAGCCTAGTCACTTCTAACTTGGGATAGGCTCCGGACCCCCTCGGTGGGGACATATAGTGAGCTGATGATGATTATTACGCTTCATGTCCGAAACAAAGTATACTTAAACTTGTTTATCATTGTTAAATCTAATGATAAGACTAATTAAAACTATAGTGTTCTAACTTAGTCTCAACTTAATCCTAACTTATTCTAGTAAAACTTTCTATTATCAATTATGTTGGAAATAAATAATAAATAAATAAGTAAAGGGAGCTTTGTAAATAGTTGTTTGTTTAACCAGTTATTTTTACGAAGATTCAAGTATTGGTTAACTTTAGAAAGTTAATTTTACTTAATATGGTTATTAACATACTGAAGGTAACTTGCCTATCTTAAGGTCGGTAGCTTTATAAGGAATAAGTTTAAAAGCATTTAAGTATTAAAGTAACAAATAAATTTATTTATAAATAATTTCCAAGGTTAGAAATATGTTAGAAACACGACGTCTTTTAGTTGTAATGATAAATTCTTAGATAACTTAATGCATATATTATTCATATTATAATTAGAAACGTACATTTATTGACTAGACAATGAAATTATAGACAAAATTTAAAAAACTATTTTAAAAGTGCCAGAATCTAAAATTATAAACGGATATTAACTATTTTTACAAATATTGTTATTTTTAAAGTTAAAAAGTTTGTAAAATAAACCGTTTCTTTGACGGGAAAATAACCTAGTATAGTTCAATGATACACTTAAGTTCAATTTTGGTTCAAAGAAAAAAATGGGAGCCTTGTTGTTTGTTTGTAAACTGTGCCTTTTTTGTCAACCTTATCAAGCAACGAACAGACTACACAGTTTAAAGTAACAAAGAAATACTATCGGTATCTAACACGAATAAAACTGGCCACGGATGTTAACCCTCTTATCAAAGGAATGTCGACCATATTAATAAATTTTAAAGCTTATTTCAGTTTGTTTTTAACAAGTTTTTTCTTAAACCGGTTGTAGACTTAGTGCCCCATCGCCGGTTATCAGGTCGGCCGAGATCGAAAGAGAACTTTTATATTTTAGTCGAAAAATTCATATAAAAATAGGTAGGTAATAGGTTCCTGGCGAATTTAATATACCCCTAATAAACTACTCCATTATTGTATAGATAGCTCTTGGACTATACAATAATCTAGTCTTTCCCAAACAAAAATAAAACACTTGACACTGGATTCTATAAAGGAAGAGCTGTAATCAAAAATAGTATTGAATCAAATCTACGTTAATTGTTTGAATTTGAAAATTAAAATAGTTCAATTGTTTTGAATAAAGTGTATACTTAGTTGCAAAAGTAACAATATATGAAAGCTTTAGGTAATCATTTAAGAACGCGTCGTGGTATCCAATGAAGCCTCAAAGTAATATGAGTATAATATTACATCCCGTCCTTCAGTCGCCGTCTACTATTCATTAGCCGAAACCGGACAACCTTCACCGCACAACGTTTCGGCTCCACATATACGTACATACCTACTGTTACTAATATAGATAAGCTTTGGCCATTGACTTACGAAAAACACAATTTTATTCATTCCATTTTTTTGGTTTGGTTTGGTTGGTTTCAAGATATCAGTGAAATACATATTTAAATAATAACTATAAAATAGTAAGTAACTCGCCTTTAAAATGTACTCGAGTATCCTTTTTTATTTCTACGCCTTCAAGTATCATTTTGAACTATAGTTCTAATCCCTTAGTGACCGAGATAGGTGACCGCATTTCCAGTTCTAGCTACTGTATTAATATAATTTGCGCTACTTTTCTGTCATTCCTAATTTGCGTACTCAGACAATGCACAATTCAACGAGTATGTATGACGAATTTTTTAAACTGAAAACTTTATATTTTTAATAAGTAAAGCTATCACATCAGATGCGTTACTTAAGAATAACTTGGACTATATTTTAGTTCTACTGGATTAAATTGCTTGGCGGGAGATTTTATTTGCAATGCGAAGAATCAGGCGTTATCATTCCATAATCATGCTGTTAGTTCATCTCATAATCTACCTGCGCTGCATTGTGTTGTGTATGTGCGTAGACGCTCTTTTAAAGCTATAGCGAATTTAAAAAAAACTTTTCCATTTTCGTTACGTTCATCTGAGATTGTGAGTGATAATACTGTATGTTTATGCGTGCTTAGAAACTCGGTTATGTCAGTCGGTTAAACCTGCAAGATTAAAAGTCTTATGCAAGACCTATCGTGTGTGGCCTACATTAAAGAGTTAACTTTTCCAGGTTGGATCGGTGTCCCGATCATCATCTTGATGGCGGCGATGGCCGCTTTCAGTGGCCGTCGTTTGGGCGATTGCTGGTCCATCATCGAGGGTCGTGACCCTGAGATGAGGAGCAGGAAGAGGAATCCGTACGCTATCATCGCTGACCAGGCACTGGGAAAGACATGGAGGTAATATTCTCACGATTCTATTATAAAATATTCGATAAACTTTGTAAATTGTTTTGCATACATTAAAAGAATCTAATGAGAAACTAATGTGATAACAAGATAATCCTGTTAGTTTTAAATTAACATAAGTATATGTTGAAATCGGAGCTGTATGTCGAGGATGAAAGAAATCTTGATATAAATTTACTTTTGATGTTTTAAATAAATTTTTGAAGATCATTATGTTCAACCAATAAACTCCTCGGTTTAACGTGTCGCGGGTGGTTTTCTTGACTTACAAATCATGGCTTTTCTCTACTGAAACACATAAAAATTATTAAAATCATTTTATTAAATTAATAATTATCTGACTTTTGGCCTTTTGTATAAATAGAAAAAAGACACTTTTGTTTGTTTATGTTATTGGTTAAATTAATTTTTACACTACATACATATTTCAGTGCGGCGGTCTCGCTTGCAATCATCGTGTCGCTGTTCGGCGCGGCCGTGGTGTACTTACTATTGGCCGCTCAGATAATAGAGGCGGTGGTGCTGCCGCTGGTGCCAACCGTTACCTTCTGCCTCTGGTATCTGATCGTAGCTGGCGCAATGACACCTCTGATGCTCTTCGCGACACCAAAGGATTTCTCGTAAGTAAACCAAAAGGGAGACGAAGCAATTCGACAAGTGTAAAAGGTATGGAGGTGATAATCGATATGTCCCGTGCTTGTCGTGTATTTATTCCTATACGTTTTGACACATTTTGTCGATTGTACTAGCGATATCTCAATTACACGGGTTGACGCCGCGCGGTCCGTGAGGCGTCCGCGGGGCGTCAACCCGAGCACCACTCTATCTACTGGACCGCTGTCATGGTGTCAGCGGGCCGCTCTCAAGCGGTCCGTGAGGCGTCGACGGCGAGGCGACAAGCCGCCGCCGTCAACCCGTCGACAGCGCGCGGGCCGCGAGTCTTGGTCTCGCGGCCTGCGCCGGCTCGCGCAGTAAGCATTAATTAGTAACTGCCATATAAATTTTTACTGAAAACAGGACATTGCTTTTACGAATTAACATTCAAGAATATGAGTTTATAGAGCAGGTGAAAACTTTAAACAATATTAACATTCTTCACGTGTTTTGTTTATTCTGAGTTTTCTATAATAATCTGTAAATCTGTGTTTAATTATAAATTTATATTTACAAAAAATAAACACGTTACGACAGATTTTTATATGTGATTTTTGATTTAGTTATTTTCAAAAAACGGATCATGTAACGAAAAAACGGAATCAAGTAAAATACGGCACTAAAGGTTAGAGACACGCAAGAGACTGATCGTAATAGTGACTGCCCCTGCGTTGGCGAAGCATTCACCCGTTGATAGCGAGGCATTCACCCGTTGATAGCGAGGTGTCGCCGGCGCACTTCGGTCGCGACTACCGCGAGATGGGGTGGTGTGGGACGGTGACCTTTATACGGACGTGACATTTAGAATGGAAGGAAACGAGCTAGCGATTCACCTTTATATTTCAGATGACTTTAATAAGAAAACTTACTTAATTATATGAAAATGATTTATTAGGAATGAAAACGAAGCTGTGGGAGTCACAAACTGGAGTGTAACATGTGACAACTTGTATAAAGCGGCCTGATGACTATTGCCAGAAACATGAATAGTTTATTCATTCCGGATGAATATTTAACAGATGTTTATCTAAAAAAGTTATAAACATAATATGAAAATTAGTTGAATATTGATTTGAAATCGTTACCTTTTATGATAGTGCTGAGTATTTGAAGACATTTTTTTCATTATATAACAGTCCATCAAATATTTTATAATACAACGACTAAAAACCGTTGTTCTTACGAATTTATCTGAGAAACAGGGAAGGGAAGAGAAGAGTAAATAGAAGAAAATCAGTAAACAAAATGTTAGTAATAATAGAGTATAATAGCAACACAAATATATTTATTTTATTTTTCAGGTTCATGGGAGTAATAGCTTTCATCTCCACTATAGTAGCTTGCGTGCTCTATTTCATTCAGATGATGAATGATATCAAACCGTTCGTGTTCCGCTGGGGCATACACGGCTTCCAAGACTTCTTCTTGGCTTTCGGTACAATCATGTTTGCCTTCGGAGGCGCCTCTACATTCCCAACTATCCAGAATGACATGGTTGACAAATCTAAGTTCGGAAAAAGTATACACTACAGTTTCTTAGGTAAGATAAACATGTACCTAAGTAATAATAAACAATATAGTCTTAAGTAGGACAGGGTGAAGCGTTAAAATGTATTAAAACATTTGTAATGTAAGATATTTTACGACAATAGAACATAAAGTTTGTGCTCTGTGTCAATTACCGTTATTAATCACCGGCTCAATTTGCATGTCTCCAAACCAATTTTTAATTAACTTTTCGACAATAAAACATCATACTGAACGCCATATTGTATGAAATTTAATTTAATGATTATACTAAAATTGAAAAATTAACTATGCAGGTTAATTTTGCTTGTGGCTATAGTTTGTGAAGTGTCAATAATTACTGACAGGATGGCAGATCACGGGTGCTTACTATAGCAATGTACTATTAATTTTACTCGCAAAACACTCGCTGTCGGCAAATTGTTTATCTTATATCTTTGCTTGACAAATTTTTGAAGGCGCCTAAAATTTGGGATATGATATTATGTTTAATATTGTTTGTTCCTCAGCTATCCTTGCGTTGTACCTGCCAATAGCTATCGGAGGCTACGCCGTATATGGTGAATCAGTTGCACCTAACATTTCGGGTTCTCTAACGGCCACTCCTTTGACCCTCGTCGGAAACATCTTCATGGCTGTCCATCTCCTGTCGGCATTCATCATTATTATCAACCCTGTTTGCCAAGAAATGGAGGAATTATACAACATTCCTAGAGGTAGACTTTATTAGCGATTCCGGTTATTTAAATTCATATGAGCAAACACTTAATTTGCATTTTTATAACTATTCCAACTAAGTTTCGCATTAGTTAACTCATGAGGTTTACTTTAAAAAATATTATCTGAAAAATAAAAAAAAAATATATTTGTTATTTAATTTAAATAGTTAACACGTAATTAAAATTACAAATATTGAGCACAAAAAGAAATTTGACATTAGTATGAAATTAAATTTTTATTACAGATTCTCTTGGATACCGTACGCTTGTCCGTGTGTCGATAATGGCGGCAATAATGTTCATTGGTGAGAGTGTTCCACGGTTCTACACAATACTGGCGCTGGTGGGAGGAACTACGGTCGCGCTCTTGACATTCATCCTGCCCTCTTACTGCTATTTGAACCTCACCAGCCAACCTCCCAGGCAGGGAGAGGCGGCTTCGTAAGTTATTTCATTTAACTAGTCCAAATAGCATAATTTGTCCTTGTCCAAAAATCAAAAACAAAGCAAGAAAATGAAACTGCTAAAAATGGACTGTAATTAGTCTTTGCTCCATTGTATAGGTTTTATATATTTTTTAAAATTATGAATTGATTTTTATTTCCCTTTCAGTGATACACCTGGCTGGATGAAGCTGATATGCTGGGAAATAATTGTGATGGGCGTAGTAGGGGGCGCTGCAGCTACATTTTCCGCCGTCAGCGCCATCTTTAGCACTGCGCAGGCAACTCCCTGTTATTTGAAATAAGCTATATTATTTTCACATTTGGCCTAACAATACAAGCCAAATGACAGTACGCGGTTTATGCTTTATAAATAAGGTCCTTTGACCAAATAATATAACGAGTGCTTACATCTAAGTTCGGCCGCACAGTTAAGAATTTAATTATATTTTTTCTTGAACTCTTCCTAAGAGTACAATTCGAATTATTTTGATTATTATGTAGCATTTAATATTTTGATTTATTAAAGGTAGTTTTCAAAAATCGTTGGTTTTATTTTCGTCTCAACCCTAAGTGTCACAAATCTAAAATTTAGATTATGCTCTACTTTAAATAGTATAAGCATTGCTTAAGACTGGTGAAAGCTGGTTTTCAATGATAAAGAAAGGAGAAAAGAATAGCTCTAAAAAAATTAAAGACAACCATTGAGTTCAAATAAACATAAATTCCGCACAAAGTCAACGATAACAAATGGAGCAATTATTCGAAAAACATACACAAAATGCCACCAAATGTTGTAGTTTAGAAATTAATCAGATACTAATTGAAGTGTTTGTCCTAACTTAAATCTAACTTATGACATCGACAATTGAGCCTTGAGATCTACAAAACATACGTGTCGCTTCAACAGCAAGGGGTTCTCCCGCGGTCCACGAGTCTACGTCGCGGCGTCGACGGTTGCTGATGGTTTTAAGGAGAGCTTTATGTAAAAAGAATTCAGTCTATGTATTGTTTAAAACTGTCAATAATGTTAACCTATGTATTAACTACGGTAGGTATCGAATGACTCTTGTATTTATGTATATTGTTGGTTCATTTTAATTAAACAGAAAGTAAGGGATGACAATATTATGTATTAACACAAGTGTCACGACAGTCGAAACCCACTATTAAATATGAAGAAGAATTAACTCTAATCAACTTTATTGTAGGCGACAATAAACGTCTTTGAGCCGATATCTTAGTATCGTTAAATTTGTGTGACATTGAGTCATTGAGTTGTTATCTCTGAGCTACGGGTGGCGAGTCATTAAGTCCGGGAGATCGGAGCTTGTCGCACGACACACTTTTAAATATACCAAGACTTATCAACCTCTAAGTAAGTTTTTTTTTATATTAAGCTTATTTCTGACATATGAAAAATGTAATATAATTTATCTGATATTAATTTAAGTAATTATTTTTGTTAGTTTTATACAATGATTAGTTGAATAACTAAATTATTAAGTTATCTTTGGAGTTCTTATCAGATGTGTCAAAGATTTAAAGCTAAGTAAATGTGTAATTTTGTTATAAAGTAAGAACTGATTCAACATACTCGTTTCTATGTAAAGTTCAACCAAGATAAGCGAGAAACCTCTGTACGCTATAGTCATTGACCGGTCCCGACGGACGATCTCCATAAACGAGAAACAGGGCATGGGTAAGAAAGAAACATAAAAGCCTTAAAAATATCGCAGTCCCTTGGACTCTCTCTTATCCAGGTTCGACTAAAGTAGATACATAATCCGTAGGTACAGCCAACTCTTATGTTTTAAATTACAGGAGAGAAAAAAAAATAAACATGACAAGTAGCTTAATTCGTATAGCAGCCAGAATAACAAAATGCCGGCCTATCACTGCGTGCAGCCGACACCATCAGTACAGCACAGAAAATAAAGGTACAGTTCCATCCAAACTTTACGGCAGCTTGGTGTAGCTTTACGTGACAATGAGCTGCCATAAGTTTAAATCTTATAATATCTATGTCTAATTATCTATACTTGCTAAGCGTATTGATGTAGGCTGTATTGCATTTATTACTAATTCTAAACTTACCATTCACCAAGTTTAGATGACTTGCACCTTTTTAAATTAACTTCAAAAATAACATAAGCAATGATTTTTTTGGAAATAGATTAGAATCAGAAACGAAGGATTTTAGAAACCAAGAGCTACAATATGTGAGAACTTGTCAAGTTAATGGCTTGTTAAAGGTGTCTCTAACAAATGAACCATTACAATAAACATGTATAAGACATTCAGTTAACTTGACTCTTTTATTTACTTATAACTTACAACACATAGAAATTCATTGACTTATCTTACATTAGTCGCAATTACTTGAACTGCAAACTATCGTAAGTAAGCTGTGGGTTTCGACTACAGTGACAATTGTATCTTACATTATCTTTGGAAAAAAAAAGACAACAGTATGTTTCAATACAAATGTCTGCAGTCGAAACACGCATTGACACACAACTCACGGCTTACTCGTTCAGATGCAATATTTCGTAAACTTGTTTATTTAGAGCACAATTATCTGGCAATGCTGCAACGCGATTGTATGATTAACTATAACGGTTCATATTATACTTGTTTGTTATTTTGCATAAATATTGCATTAAAGGTTTTACTCTCCTTATACTTATAACAATTATGAAGCACACATCCCATAAAAATTCCTCTTTCAATGAGTCATCATTATTGAAAGTAATATATTTCTTGTAATATTTCATTGTTTTATTGAGTTGAATATGTTTTACTACCATACTCGTATGTCGGATTCAAATTCACGACCGCTAGATCTGCAGTCCGTACCCTTAACCATTGCGGTATTGGCGTGGGTTTGTTAACCTGTATTATATTATTTAAATGCTATAACCATAACATCGTCAACGACCGAGTTCTTACTGATCGGCTCGACACTCTGGCGTTGCGGAGGGACGTTAGTTCCCCCTGCATTTTCTATCGCATCTACCACGAGGAGTGATTAGAAGAATTATTTGGAACAATTCAGGCCACCGTGTTCCTTCATCGGACGACACGACAGACCGCCAGGTTCCATCCACACCATCTCGATGGTTGGCAATCCACAATCGTGCGGTATTCGCGTAGCTTTCTACGGCGTACTGCCGCTTTGTGGAACGGTCTGTCCTCGGCGGTATTTCCAAACCGCTACAACTTAGGGTCCTTCAAGAAGCGAGTGTATCACCATCTCAAAGGCCAACACATCTGCGATTTCTCTGGTATTACAGTTGTCCATGGGCGTCGACGAACACCTTGGTGTTCCCGCTGCTCGTTTGCCCCCTTCTCTTATATATAAAAAAAAAAAAACATTTACATTGCATCGATTTAAATAAATATATTTTATTGTGTGGCAATGTAATTAAAATATGTTTACTATTAGTTCGATCGCTTTATCTTGAGGACAGTTGTTAAACATTGGTGTGTGGTTATCGTTTGCGCAACAGTTCTCAACCTCCCGAGTAAAGTTTCAATATCTGCATCATAAACATGTCCCAGCGTTTGCGTAACAAATGTTGAAATATTGTTGATGTATTTATTATTTTAGTTTCTCAATTTTAACTGTGTACTTCTGATAAATGTATGTTAGATTAGCAGTAAATGAAAACTTACCTACAGACATGTGAAACAACATGGCTACCTACTTACTCCCTACTTTTGTATTGTGCTAAGCGTAAACATTGGTTTTATATTTTTTAATTTGTTCTAATGTTTTTTAATATTTTTTTCTAGCGAGATATTACACAAAGAAGCATGAATGGGTGGCTGTAAATGGAGACATTGGCACCGTCGGCATTTCCCAGTATGCACAGGTAACATGAAATTTAAGTGAGATTAAAAGTTTACAATAAACATAAATATGAGATATTGAAACTGCTATCAAATCCAAGATCGGCAATGTAATACAATCCTTATAGATAGGCCATTTACTTTAAAATACAAAAAGAGAACTGAGTAACTTTTGGGAATGGAACACATAAATATAAGCAAATTTTGTTCCGTATACCGTAAAATATAAAAGAAACTAAAAATAAAAAATATAACAACTATAATTAACATAAGGATGCGTCCCAATTTGGTGAACTGTGCAGTAACGACGCAATTGCCAAATGTAGAAGTACCCATAGTTTCATGAATGTGAGGTCAGTAGCATCGGGTTCACTTGTACGAAATACATCAATTGACACGAGGTCCTCTAAACATATCGTTATCAGCAGTCACAGAGGCCAGGTCATTTGTGCTTATGTCGCCGATAAGATATTCTTTTGTGTTTGCAATGTGTTATTAAGTTAATTCATTCTTATTATTTAAATACATCAGTCTATGTACAATACAATTCGTATGACAGGTACAGCATTCATTACGTACGCCTGTTAAATTCTGTTACATTGCCTCGTTCACAGGCTTGAACGTAACTTTAGAACTTTGATGTTACTATGAATTTCCACTGCCGAAGCACCAATTTATTGTTACAACTGTTCTTTCAATATGTATGTTAGGGATTAAATTACATTTTTGTGCCAGTGTTGCAAGTATACTCAGGGTTGTAATAATATAGAGATGTGGAACAGTGCTGCATATTTGTCACACCTCCCATGAGGTATTTCTCTTAATTTACTGATAGTTGTCTGAGCTTTGATGTCAACTATAAGACAAAGTTGAATTTAACAACTGTTAACAAGAAGTTATTAAATTTCAGGAAGCATTGGGCGAGGTGGTGTTTGTCCAACTGCCTGACGTAGGCAAGCAGGTATCAGCGGGTGAGGAGTGCGGGGCGCTCGAGAGCGTTAAAGCTGCAAGTGAGATATTCTCGCCAATATCAGGAACTGTAAGTTTTTAAACGTGGTTTTTAAACATTTATAGCATAAAGAGACCAACTGCCGGACTCAGAGTCTTTAAGTGGCCCTAAGGGTCTAACTTAGGGACCATATAATGACTATTGGCAGAAAGTAACACTAATTGCAACTCAAATATAAGATAGGTGAAGTACGACTTGTTTAACCAAAGTAAATCAATTATCTTCTAACAAAACAGTTGAACTCTTCCAATAAGATTAAATAATCGTGCCTCCGTTCATTTCTCGGGAATTTTAATAATAGTAATGAATAAAAGAAGATCAAAGAGACGAATATTAAGTAAAATGCAAACGGCTGAATAATTTTCTAAAGAAAGCCACCATTATATATTTTTTTACAAAGAGAGCAATCTCTCCTCTAATTTAAATATTTGATAACCTCGAACAAAAAACTTTCTATTTTTTAAAAAATATTTGATCAAAAATTCGCAATGTTAACTCTAAATCAATTGATTATCCAACAATTTTTAATTAACCAAAAAATCTCTCCATTCAGGTGACAGAAAAGAACGACAAAGCTGAAAGCACGCCATCTTTGATCAACAAGTCGTGTTACGAGGACGGCTGGCTATTCCGTCTGAAGCTAGTAGGCACAGAAGAGTTAAAGAAATTGATGGATCAGACGGCGTATGACAAATATCTACAAGAATCGCATTGATGATAAATTCATCTCGCAAATATTTCACTAATAACTTTAATATTATAATAATACAGAGTCATTTAATGGCCCTTAGTGTGAATTCTTTTATATCAAATTTACGTTAAAGGCCATATTTAGTTAATACCGTGTGTGCCTCATTAGTGTTATTTTTATTTTAAATCAAAGTACAAAAATTAATATGTAATTTAATTTTTGCAAAACTGGAAGTTGACGGTGTATTTGTAGGTCATGTTGAAAAGAGGCTTACAAATACATTTTACTTAATGCCAAGCTTTTTTCTAGCTGCTGATATTTTAAGATGGATACAATCTTTGTGGTTATTTTTCATTGTTTCATATGATCTTTAAAGCCTATTTCTAGTTACATTATATATTCCATGTATATTTTGTAGTTATATATATACTTAGTCTATTATGGTATTGTCTATGTACATTTTGTTGTTTTTTTTGGTAGGAATTAAAAAAATGTTCCATGCAACATAAGATAATATTATTTTATATTATTATTTTCTAGACTTCATGTTGAAAGCTAAGTTGTGCATTTTAAAAATAAAAATAAATCTTTAATTGTTTAATTAACCATCCTTTTTCATATTTTAAAATCATATCACATTACTTCTTAAATACAGATCAATAGTTTTGTAAGCATATTAAAGTATGTGTTAACTTTGAAATTAATTGAATTTAAAAATTAATTTCCCGCACCGTTTAGTTGACTTGATTTGGCACGTTGTACAGACGAGTTCGCTTATTCCCGACGTGCCAAATCAATGTTTCTAAATGTGTTCAACCTGCCAGCCACAAATTACAAAATATTTATTTTTTCCATATCGTTATTATTTTAGTGCCGCAGCGCCTGATATAATTTCAATAAGTTCTCTCGTGATGACAGCTTGTCGGGTCCTATTGTAAAGTAGTGATAGCTTCCTTATCATTTCGTTTGCGTTCTTCGTAGCATTATCCATAGCGGACATACGGGACGATTGCTCGGAAGCGGCACTTTGTTTCAACGCGTAGTATAATAAAGCAGCGAGCGTCCACTCTGCATAACTCTCGAGTTGATCCTCTTCAATATCATCGAATGCAGTCATTTTTGGTGCCAACTGTTGGTAAAATGTTTAATGGTAAGCAGACTAAACCCACTCCGAAACAGAAACCATCTAACTTTACCCCCAAGTACAGTTTCCGCTATTTTGGTGCCGGGTGCTTACGGAATTGGTAGATGAGCTACAAGCATTGTGTTACTTTATCTAAAGGCAAAGATCTAGTTTTCATGTATCATAGTGATCAAGTGTAATCACTGAAGATGCTGTAAATTTGTAGCGGTAACTTCATTGGTTAAAATCATCATCTCCTTATCTTTATCCCACACTAGGTTGTGACCTTGACCAGATTATCGTCAATCAGATCTATCGTAATTTCGGTTACTTACCTCAATATTCTTTCTGCTAAATGCCGGTACGATTGTTGTCACATATTTAACTGGTGTGAAGTATTGGTTGTAGTATATTTCAGCTGTGTCGTATGCATAACCTGACTGTGTGATCGCCGTCGCTACTGTTGATGCATCTTTAAAGATAGGACTTGTGCGCCCAATCTGGAAAGATAGGAACTGTGTTCTGTTTTTGTTTTTTTTTATTTAAGTGCCCCCTTTGTGTGTAATTAAATATAATAAAAACTGTAAAAAACTACTTATTTTAAATGTTAACAAATTAAAAATATTAAAAAAATTGTGCAACGACAAAAATTCATTTAGATTTTGAGTTCATACTCAAAATAGCATGAAAAGTAATTTTTTAAAGTATAAAGAGAGAAATGAGCAACTGTTCGGTTTTTAGTATTACTAACATCATATCATAAATAAATTTTGTATACACATACAAAAACCTGCACCTGTTTAACTGATACAAGGATATGTTCGCCGTACGCGAGCCTGAGCAGCGATCGAGACTTGTCACCGATGCAGACGATCTTATGATGCGGGGCATCCGCACTGCGTTCTGCCAGAGTGCGACGTATCATGCGAGCTATACCGGAGTGGACACCACCGCACAAACCTGACAAAAATAGAGTGTAAATATTACAACATTTTAACTTTATGACGTTGTAGCTTACAAGCGCATGTCATTTAATGTAGTCCGAGTTTATATAAAGTTTGATTAGCTTTACACTCATTTGGTAAACGATTCCTTCGCAGATTATAAAAAGAATATTATAGAAAAATAAAGAACATTATAACTAAACAACGTTTTAATAATAAGCTCTGTAACTGTATCAATTTTCTTTAGTTTATTGGTCTACTGCAATCCAAATTGCGCTAGTTATGAATAATCGAGAAATTATTAATCAGCGTTCAGAGTCGCATTGATTACGCAGTATATTATGAAATGTATAAACCTATTTGCAACATTACCATTCACATTTAACGCGTAAACTATGACGTATAGATATCGTAAACCAGTTTTTTAGTATTTACCGAGCCACTGATATCTAGATATTTCCTTTTATATTAGTCCGGTGACAGTTTGATCTGAGCTTTTACATCAATTAGTTTGGCTTGGCTTTTTTCTCTAAGGATAATTAGTCTCTAAGGCCTACAAATTGGTAGAAATACGATTGATTGTGCCTTTGGCGATGAGATTCCACTTCCGTAACATTAGTCTGTTATACATATTATCCCTTTGTTTAAAAAAAAACTGAGAAAACAATATGTTATTTTACAGGTGTTCGGTAAAGTATGTCATACATTGTGACATTGAAAGCATTTCCTTACGTGTCAATCCTCGTCCCTGATCCACTGATAACCCAGTGAATGATGTCAGGACAATTTATAAGATACTGTATTGAACACTCTTTGATAAAGATGCTTTAGTAAAATATAACTGCGAAATTTCATTATTCGTGTTAAAACAATTTTTATCTTAATTTTATGTGACGATAACAGTCTCGGCAGGAGAAACCCTTAATAACAATTTACTTTACTTTACTAAGAACATTGCATCATAAGGTCAATTTGAAATTAAATAAGTTGGTAATATCCAGTCTAAATATTAAAGAAGCATATATTTTTTTTTATTGTTTTAATATAAACTTGTGTTCGCTCGTTGGTCGAAATGCGACTTAATATTTTTATTTTGACGAATTTATTTATAATCACACATATTTTTGTTTTTTTAGTTTAAAAAAAAAAGCTTTGTGCACTTAATATCCGCGTTAACTTTAATTACACTAAATTTCATTTTCATCTGTATTTTATACGAAGAAAGTGATGAAGTAAGTGCATTGTGTGAGAAGAAAACTGTTTGTATCTAAAATTATCTCTTGTGGAATAATTTCCTTTAGAGTTCATTCGCCATAATACGAGAGCTGACGTTAAATGATATAAACTATTACGACTTTCTCTATCTTATGTAATATTCAATATGTATTGAAATACACTCACATCTTGACACTATTTTTTTTCCCGAAGCCTAAATATATTTACAAATTTAACTTTGATAATAACTAATAAAATAAAATCTATACATTTACTGTTAAAATGAAATTACCTCCAAGCTTTAATATTAAAGTCAAATAACAAAGAACCGAGACCAAAATAAAGATGAAACCATTTAATCCTCTATTAAGATAATATAATTAAAAAAAAAAAAAGTTCTTTTTTAACTAAAAACCTTTTTTCACAAAATTAGTGGGGTTCTGTCTCCCGAACTAATTAAAACTGTGTTTTGGGGAGGCAGCGCCTTCTCTTATTTATTACTTAATTAAGCGTTAGTTGCTATATTATATATATTAAAATACAGACAGACAATACATTTATATACAGATATAAAAATATACCGACCATACATATCTACATATATAAAAGAAAGTCGTGTTAGTTACACTATTTATAGCTCAAGAACGGCTGAACCGATTTGGCTGAAAATTCATG